>LPNX010438357.1:750914-765584 GCA_001517045.1 Pseudotsuga menziesii
GCAGATGCAGTTAGAAAATGCCATAAGTTAGCAGCAGGGCTTCGCAGCGCAGCTAGAGGTAGCAGAGCAGAGAAAGAGGGATGCCAAACAAAAGCGAATTACACTAGTCCGAGTTTTGGATGAGGCATGTCGAAGTCTTCCTGACTTCGAAATGCAACTAGTGGAAGAGCCAGAACAAATATTAGTCAAGCTGAAAGACTACGCACAACAGTCTCGCAGTGAAATTGACAAGCTCAAAGAAGTACATGAGACTTAGATCGTGGAGCTTCAACTGTGCATCCCTCTGGAAACTCCACCTGAGGTCAAAGAACAACGCCGCGTAGACATTCAAGCATCAGGAGGGAAAATTTCAGATATTGTGGGGAGCACAGTAAAACTGCTTGGAGACAGTGTCGAGGCCTGGACCACCCTACAGGAACATCCAGAAATAGGACAGCTACAAGAAACCATCAAGCAGCAACAGGCAGAGTTGGATGATGTAAAAGAGGAAATTAAGACTCTGCCACCTATGGAGAAAATGCTCAAAGTAAAGCGCAGCAAGGAACTCCAGCAGTAAATTGAGTCGTGCAGGGTGAAAGTAACAAAGTTGGAAAAATATATACAGCCACTTATCAGTGAGGCTTTGGAATTAAGTACTATTGTGGATAGCTAGTTCAAAATTCTAAAGGAATATCATGCATTCGCACAGGAAAAGGCCAGCGAAGTATCACCCGAAGTACTGCAGGAGTTCCTCACAAAGAAGCTTCGTCTTCCAGAAGACCAGCAGAGTGTCCCGGGACGGGACACTGGTGAGTCTTAGGGGCCTGTTGGGGTGCGCACCCTACCGGTCCTTAAGGTGGGTAACTCCACAGGTTTTTGGGAACTTGTCAGTGGAGCTACGGCTCGAAATAGTCTTAGGGGCGTCAGGGTTGAGTAAAAACCTTATTTTGTAATAAACCCATGGTTTAAATCTAGGGTTTAGGGTTCGGGGTGCCCATGGTTTAAGTCCATGGTTTTGTAATAGTGCGCTGTATAAATAGGCACTCTTGTAAATAAGTCAGGTTAGTCTTTTTGTGTAAAAGGAATTGATGCGAAGCTAAGGCTATTTTGTAAGAAAAGGCTAAGTTCCAGCTGTGTGCGTGGACGACCTCTGGAGCTGTGTGCGCAGAGGGTTTTGGGTGATTAAGGAAATCTGCAGCTGTGTGTGCAGAGGCCTGTAGCTGTGTACGCGAATTTGAGGAATTGAAGGGATCTACAGCTGAGTGCGCAGATCAGAACTGTGGTTTTTGTAGAAAGTTGAATAAAACACAGTTCTGTGGACTGCAGCCTGTTCGCAGGTTGTTGCCGAAAGGGCCAACACTGTGGGTCTTTTGTTGGTGCAAAGTTAAAGGTATAAAACCTGGGTCTACCCTATAGCCCAACAAATTGGTTCCGTTGCTGGTTGAGTTCAGTATCTGCTCAAGAGGGGTTTACATCATACCTCGAGGGCTATGTTCTGGAGACCCTCTATGAAGGAAATCGGTGATTGGCTTGATGAGACTTATCTAAAATTCGCTGAGCAAGAGAACAAAGACCCCTGTCGTAGTGGCAACGAATTTTTACAAAGGTATGTTTTTTGTGATGTTTATGAAATTTTCTTTGGTAGTATCCACATAGAGTTGCACCAGTGGTTATCCAGGTTAATAGAGAGAAGGACGAACTTCCAAGAACGTTAGTTTCCTGCTTGGACCCCCGCGAGAATTAATATACTAAAAAGGATGAACAACGAGATATCCCGCGCTGTTGATTTCTGGACAACGCGAACCCTTGAAGCATTTGTGACGGAGTTCGCCATCGACACGAGTACCTCCTTTAGTGAAGCCGAGCGGCAATTTTTCAAAGGACCAAGGGGTAAGTCTTTGAATTCATTTAGTTTCGGAATTAAAATGCTATTATCTGAAAAAGGTATATTGCTTATTGAATCAGACTGTTAGATTTTATATTACTAACCTATGTTTGCAAGAGAAAATACCTCCGACGAGAAAAGTGGTTTGTTGCGAAGTGGAAAAAGGTACAAGAGATATTTTGGATCCTATCCCCAGGGTCAGCATACCAAGTATCCCCCTGGAAATCCCACAGATTCAGAACCCAAAGAAACCCCTTCTGTTGGAAACCCTCCGGTAACCCCGCAGCGAAGACCTATTATCCCTGAGAACCTGTCGCAGTATGAAAGTCACCCTAGCCCAAGTATTCCTGTTGCAGGTCAGTCTACCCCAGTAAGTTCCCCCCCACCTACTTCTAGTCCCCCTTCCTCCCCCCTAGACCTGCGATGGCCCATATGCATGATGACATTAAGCTCCCTGTTTTCAAAGGAACTGGATCAGAGGATCCAGAATAGTTATGCTTTTATGTGAAGCAGTGTGGACTGCCAATTCCATTACGGATCAAGATATGAAAAGAGCGCAACTGGTTACTTCTTTCAGAGACCGTGCTCTGACCTGGTTCATGAAGTTCTCCAGCACTCAGAACCATGCATTAGCTGATATAAAAGAAGCAATGATAAAAGAATTTAAGAAGCCAAAATTCGAGTCACAGTGTATCACTGAATTGAAAGAGATTCAGCAGAGGCATGGAGAATCAGTGTGGTACTTTGATCAAAGATTCAAAGTTCTGCCAGACCAAGTCAGTTTCCCCATTGGACCTGCACAGCACAAGGGATGGTTTATTGCAGCGTTGCTACTGCATATCAGAACTCCACTCATGCAACAGAAGGTTGTTGACCAGGAGGAGGCTTTGGAAATTGCCATGAAGCTTGAAACCGCTCCTTTCGAAGATAAATATGGTATCGCTCAAATCCAAGCACAATTGGCATTGATGGCTCTGGAGCTGCACGATATGAAGAAAGGAAAAACCAGTCGCAAAGAGTTCTGGTGGACACAATGTCAGACAGAAGGTCACGACAAGGAACAGTGTCCTGTGGTAAGAAATTACCTGAATACTGGTGCGCCAAACCCATTCAACCCTACTATTCTATATTGTGAGATCTGTCGGACAACTGGCCAACATCGATCTAAGAATTTCTATCTGCTACAGAGGTATGTGCAAGTCCCCGACAACCCTTACGGCAAATTCTGTAAGTCTAAAGGACATAATGAAGATGAGTGTCGCAGTTATGACATCATGAGAGAACGCACCTACGATGCCTACCGGGTACGAAATGAGGGATAGAGTAATGATGGCTATGACTACCGCGGTGGTGCATCTGGTAGAGGTGGTTTTGGAGGCTGTGATCGTGGTGGCATGGCTGGAAGAGGTTGTGGTTAGGTGGTGTGTTATAACTGCAACCATGGTGGACATCTGGCTTGCGACTGTCAAAACCCGACTACGACATGTCGGTATTGTCGAGCAGTAGATCATGTGATCGAGCAGTGCCCGCAGTTGATAGCTAATATTCAGGAAAGAAACAGTGCCCCTACTCAAAATCTTCAGATGATTTCTGTCGAGCAAAGACCTGCCCCGGCCATTAATGTTGTTACCAAAAGTGGAGCTACGACGCATATACAGCCTGCCAAGAAACGACCTGACGAGGCTTGGGTTCGTAAGGCCCGCGTGAAAGTCCCTTCATTTTATCTTGAAAGAGAAACAGAGACATTCATGGAAGCCAAGAAATATTTTGTGGATTCTAGCACAGTAGTAGCACCTGCACAGCCACATTAGCAGCAGTCGCAGCTGCGAGAAGCTTCGACGGATAAAGTAAGTACACTGTCCTCCTTTTTACAGAGTTGTCTAAAAATTTTAAGAAATCAGAATGCTTTAAGTGAGTTGCAGAAAGTTATTTCTTCCTGCGAACCTCAGCAATGTTCTGATCAGGAAAAAGTTGTTCATAGAGTCAGAAGAACTGGTAGGGAAATGAGGTTGCATGCTTAGAGAGGAGAGTATGAAATGACTGATGTGATCTTGGACTTAGGTTCAGAAGTCAATTTCCTAACCAAGAAAACCTGGGAACAAATGGGAAAACCTACCCTTGATTGGTCCCCTATACAGTTGAGATTAGCCAATCAGCAGAAAATTGTGCCCCTAGGACGCTTTCCTAATGTTCCAGTAGATATTGATGGAGTCTGTACTACAACCGACTTTGAAGTTATTGAGATCATTGACGACAGCAACCCCTATCTAGCCTTTCTAGGTATTGAGTGGGCACTAGACAACGATGCAGTCATTAACCTTAAGAAGAGACAAATGATTTTCGAAGGGAAAGAGTTGTGAGTCATCGTACCACTGGATCCCTCACAAGGAGAAAGATACACAGAACCACTCAGAAACGAAGATCAAGATGTTCTGGCGCACATCTATAACATCACAGCGAAGGAAGAAGATTATATTGACCCCAGTGCCAAAGTTATTATGGATTGGCAGTGCGACAGCTCCTGTATGACGGACTTAGATGATGGTTTAGAGAACTCGCAGAACCAATTGTATGAGCTCCATGGAAATCGATGTGCCAGAATTACCAAGTCTCTCAGATGGATTACAAGAGCCTTACCCATTTTTGATGGTTTGACAGACCCAAAAGAGTTTAGTGCGACATTCTCAAAACAGATACCAGATTCACAGACATGGGAGACTCTGGATTCAACATTTCGTGCCACCGCAACAAGATGGAGGGATAACCATAAGAAGTACATTCCTAGTTGGGAATCTTGTCAGAAATCTCTTCGCCTAATATTTGTGGATCAGCTCCAGGAGGTGTGCAGCAGGTTCGATGGGCTGAGTGGACTGCAGGAACACTTGGAACACTGTTACAAAGCATGGAAACATGTACCTTGACGGGCACATAGGCTTGTACATATCTGGGCACCTGTAGTGGAGAACTGGTATGGGGAGGTCGGGCCTCAGCATGCTAATAGGTCTGGTGACAAAGAAATCACCAAGTACCAACCTGCAGGCTCGAAGCTCACAGCTTGGTCACAGAAGTTGTGAGGATGTGCCAAAGGTCAACATGGTGTCGATGGTCCTTATTGTGACGCAGCTGCAGACCTGGCTGCGCTGCAGCCTAAAATCCGACCGTTGGAACACTGCCGATTTGGCGGAGCCGGTACTTTAATTGCCTTAATTACATGTCCTAATGATACCCGTCGAAATCTAGTGCCGTGGCAACAGGACCTCTATCAGATTTGGTGCCTTTAATGTACATTTATGGCAGATTTGGTCGATGGATTGTATATGAAGACACATGGGCATGGGGAAATCGCATTTTGCATTTCCTTGAGTTTCACAATTGAACCCATGTCAGCTCATTGTGAACTCTAGGACTTAGTGAGAGAATTTGAACAGACGGGTCTGTAAAACATTTTCACCCCCCCACCGGAGCCTGCAGCCCATGAAGAGACTCTACCAGCATCGAACCTGCCAATGTAGACATGATATTCCAGGAAACAGTTTAAGATGAAGTTCATTCTAAGCGGAACGAAGACAGACATAAGCAATCAGGGCAAACATCGCAGGATCCTGGGATGAATCCGCCAGGCTCAGCAGAGACCCCACTTGAAGGGGATGAGGACATTGCCCCGCAGCAGCCACCATATCTTCAGCCTATTCGACCAGGATTTAAACCACCTCGGCGGAGCGCTAAGTTCACTATATGCACCCCTTCGCTTCCCTCGGTTGTGCAGCTAGTCGAAATGATGACAGGGAAAATAGACCGCCTTAAGTATTCTGACCACGACACGAATGATCATGGGAAGTTTCCACAGTTCGCACTAGCCCAATACTTACACTTTGTTAAATATCAAGAGACTAGGGTGAACTTATTGGAAGTAAAACAGTGGGCCGCTGGCATGGATCTAGCTGGTTTGCTGAATATGCTCAATGTTCCCCATTTTGGTCGCAGCACACAGGTCACCATCGTGGTCAAGCAACTACTGGTGTTAGTACATGACGACTACCTATGGATCAGAGACAAGAAAATTCTTATTAATGGTGAACTCATTCATAGGATCACAGGCTTACCAATGGCAGGTCCTGATCCGGGGACAGAATTTCCCTCAAAGCATGAAGATACGAAGCTCACACAAAGCATGAAGGAGCGCTTTGGCTTGACGAAGAGGAAACGTGGGTATCACACTTCCGCGATTCAAGAGCAGAACATTCGCTTCGCAGCTCAACTCTTAGCATGAAAAATTATGCGAAAATGCATACCAATTGAAGTGCCTACCCCGGTCATCAGAATTGCTATCAACTACGCCGAAGGCTACAGTGACAACTGGGCATCATATCTGGTGAAGGAATTCTTTGTAGACGCTCGCGACGCGCAAGATAAAGGTAGGCCCTTTCCACTACTCATGGTTGATTGTCCTCATCCCACTGGTAGGATGGAAAGAACCTACTAAAGCATAGTTTGCTGCTATACCAGTGCACATGCCTAGCGCAGCCAGGTACACATCGCTGTGGGTTTCACAGGATAAAACCCACCAACAGATGACAAACTATGTATTTTCCTTTTATATGATGAGTATCTCGTATGAGATTATAAACACCCCACGGCTCAGTAATGATTTGTTCTCTCAGTATGATGGAGCGTTCAATTTCAGGGCCGATATGCACCATATTTTTATCCAATCACACGCAGCAGCAAGACCCCCCCGAAGACAGTGACGAAAAAACTGAGTCGCAGGAGACTGAAAGCAACTAGGGAGGAGATGGTGGAAATGAAGATGAAGAAGAAGAAGAAGAAGAATCGGTTAAAACTACCTCAGACCCTAATACGCAGTATAAGTGAAAGACACTGGAAGCAGAGGAAGTAAACAAACCGCAGTCGCAAAAGAAAGCGAAGGCATCAAAGGCTAAGAATATCGATGAATCGCCCGGCTTGACAAGTGAAGAGATTGATGAGGATTTTTCAAAATCCACCGAAGTTCTCACTAAACAATGGTCAGAGTTTGCAGCTGCGCATCTGGATGCCATCACCGGTGTAGCAAAGCAGATCTCGGAGCTTAAGGACTTAGCAGTGAAATCAGTGACTGGCACTGCAGCCAGCAGCACCCCAGTCAGTGCGCATCCAGACCTAAGGCAATGGATGACCAGAGATAACAAAGGAGAAGTGTCAAGTGCATCCATCATATTAACTGACGCAGCGTCTCATCCGGAGATGAGCATGAAGGTTGGAATAGATTACACTAAGATTCCCATGACAGAGCTACACCTCTGTCAATTAACAATTATGAAAGAAATCCAGGCATGAGACCAATATTCGTAGACTCAGTTAGAAAATGCCATAAGTCAGCAGTAGGGCTTCGCAGCGCAGCTAGAGGAAGCAAAGCAGAGAAATATGGATGCCAAAAAAAACTAGATTACACTAGTCCGAGTTTTGGATGAGGCATGTCGAAGTCTTCCTGACTTCAACGTGCAGCTGGTGGAAGAGCCAAAACAAAGATTAGTCAAGCTGAAAGACTACGCACAGCAGTCTCGCAGTGAAATTGACAAGCTCAAAGTAGCACATGAGACTCAGATCGTGGAGCTTCAACTGCGCATCTCTCTGGAAACTCCAGCGAAGTATCACCCGCAGTACTGCAGGAGTTGGTGGAAAAGGAGAAAGGAGCTGACAACATCATGCGTAGTCTCAATACTCAGTTCACCATCCTCGCAAAGAAGCTTCGTCCACCAGAAGACCAGCAGAGTGTCCCGGGACGGGACACTGGTGAGTGTTAGGGCCTTGTTGGGGTGCACACCCTACCGGTCCTTAAGGTGGGTAACTCCACGGGTTTTTGGGAGCTTGTAAGCGGAGCTACGGCTCGAAATAGTCTTAGGGGCATCGGGGTTGGGTAAAAACCTTATTTTGTAATAAACCCATGGTTTAAATCCAGGGTTTAGGGTTGGGGGTGCCCATGGTTTAAGTCCATGGTTTTGTAATAGTGCGCTGTATAAATAGGTAATCTTGTAAATAAGTCAGGTTAGGCTTTTTGTGTAAGAGGAATTGATGTGAAGCTAAGGCTATTTTGTAAGAAAAGGTTAATTCCCAGCTGTGTGCGTGGACGACCTCTGCAGCTATGTGCGGAGAGGGTTTTGGGTGATTAAGGAAATCTGCAGCTATGTGCGCAGAGGCCTGTAGTTGTGTACGCGGCTTTGAGGAATTGAAGGGATCTGCAGCTGAGTGCACAGATCAGAACTGTAGTTTTTGTAGAAAGTTGAATAAAACACAGTTATGTGGACGTAACCCCTACACTGGGGGTGAACCACATTATATCTTGCATCGTGGTTCTGTGTGTTGTTTATGTTGTGTTCTTCCATGCATTAATATCTATATATCTGATAAGTAAATATCACTCCTAGATAATAACTTCCTTGTGAATTCCCAGTAAAGGGTTGCGCAAGGAACTGTTTGTTTATCTAACCATGAATCTAAATAAGTGAATGTTAATCTCTGTGATTTATAATTATAATCTGTTTAAAAGCTAAAGGTACAGTAATATCCCTCTCTTGCTTGCAGAAACCTGGTTCTGCGGCACCCCATAGCTATTTTGGGTGAGACTGCAGCCTATTCGCAGGTTGTTGCCGAAAGGGCCAACACTGTGGGTCTTTTGTTGGTGTGAAGTTAAAGGTATAAAACCCGGGTCTTCCCTATAGCCCAACACCTCCACCTAGTGGCTCTAGAGGCTCTGGAGGCGTACCTCCTAGTGGCTCTAGAGGGTCTGGTGGTCCTCCTCCTGGTGGTCTCGGTGGTCATGGTGTTCCTAGTGGTCCTAGTGGTCCTGCTAGTCTTGCTGGTCCCAGTGGCCTTGGTGGTCCTCCTCCTAGAGCCCCTAGCAGTCCTGATCCTAGAAATCAACCCCCTACGGGCAGATTTTCCATTAGTTCTTCATCATAGCAACCTATTTTCCAGTCAACTTATGGTGCTACTAGTAATTATATCCCATATCAATATTACCAGTATGTGCAACCCAACTCATAGCTACCTTTCCTAGCAACTTTGGACTTACTTGACTTGTCCAAGTTGATTAATGACCCCATTTGACACAATCCCTCATGGCCTCCCATTTTGGTAAAGTTACCATAGGGCATCCCGAAGTTCGATGGGAAGTAGGAAGACGATCCGAAGAACCATGTTATGACATTCCATTTGTGGTGTTCTTCAAACTCCCTCATGGATGACTCCATTTGATTATGACTCTTCCAGCAAAATTTGACCAGTACAGTCGCGAAGTGGTACATTGAACTCCCACAACATTTATTTATGGATTTTGGCTCATTGGCAACTGTGTTTCTTACACACTTTCAGCTCCCTATTCGTTATGAAATGGGTACTGATATTTTAAATTCTCTGTGATAGAACACCTCCACCCACATATCCAATCATATTCAAGCGTGGAGAAGGTGGAGAAGGATTATTAAGGCCCCTGTTCCAAATCTGTTATTAGCTGATTGGTTTACCAAATCCTTGTTGCCTCCTATTGCCAGAGATGTGGCTATGGGTAGTGCCAATACTGAAGAGCAGGCTATTAGTCGAGCCTAGTATATAGACTTGGTCTATTCCCAGTCTGGAACTCTTTATGACTTGATTTCTCAAGCTCCTCACCTGAGCATTGATCCCGCCAAGCCACCAGTAGAAGTACATGTTGATGGGATTGTTCATTCAATCCAGTCCCCATCAGCAATGAAACTCGCCAAGCAACCCCAAAATGCCACCCTTGCTCCTTCGAATCCTAACGTTTCCGTCGAGGTCAACTCTATTCAAAGTACTCAAACCTTGGGTAATAATAAATTGAAATGTAAAAATAGAAGTAAAAAACCTGGAAACCAATAGGAGACTCCAAGAACTACCAATAGTGATAACGATAAAGGGAAAATAAATGCAAAATATCCCTATCTGCTATGTAGAGGTGATCATTTTTCAAAGGAGTTTCCTCGTCGGGACAAAATCTCCTAGTTTCTGAAGTCCAATCCCACACCCGCAGTACTTACAGATCCTTTTCCCTCTCAACAACAACGGATAGACCACATGTCTAATCAGGGTAACTCTAGTTCGTCAGATGAAATTCATATGATGTCCTCAGATACCATCAATATGCAAACTTGAAGTCAAAATTATGACAAACCTGTAGATAAGAAAGAAGATCATTCTTCTTCATGGAAAGCTCCCTCTACTAGTTCTCCTGAATCCTCGTCTATTGTCCCCTTATCTATCAAGAAGCCTACTCTCGACATGATTTTGCGTCCACCTAATAGCACTCTTCGAAAGGAAGTATTTAACCCTAATGCTCGACTTGCTCAATTTTATAATGTGGTTGAAGATCTCGCTCAGGAACCTTGTGCAATGTCTACCTTAGAAGTACTCCAAAGTTTCCCTACACAGCGCAAAAACTTGTTGACAGCATTAGGAGCTTTAGACCCAGATAATACTAACTTGATTCATTTCAATGTTGAGAACTATAAGCCTAGATTACAACATAAACTTGCTTTTCAGATCATTACGAAAGTAGTGGGAAAGAATTTTTTTTGAATGGTACTAGATGAAGGAGCTTCAACCTCGGTTTTGTCTCTGTCTTGTTGGAAGGCTCTTGGCTCTCCTAAGCTTGTAACATCACCTATGACCCTTAAAGCCTTTGACAAATGGGTTTTCCAACCCCATGGTCTCATATCGGCCCTAGCGGTCAAGCTAGGAGGCAAAACCATTTCCATTCAAGTAGAAGTGGTAGATTCCCCTTTATATTACAACCTCCTTCTAGGAATAAATTGGTTCTATACCATGACTGTTGTCACCTCAACAGTGTTCTGAACAGTCGAATTTCCGCATCTAGGGAGAATTGTTACTATTAACCAGCTTGATTTCTGTACGTCGGATGTTACTACCTCCATGGCTAATAACATCCCCATGTTAGGCCAGTCCCCTCCTCCTTACTAGTCGATTGGGGTAGGCATGTTGAAGGATTCATCCCTTATGGGTATTTTTCCATCCACTCCTCCTAACACGGATACCATGACAGTCCATATGATCACCTCATTTGATTATGAGCCCAAGGGTAAACAAGTTCTTTATTCTACCTCGTTGAGTCCACATGAAGCGTTGTATGATGCTATTCAAACCTTTTTCGATGATCACACTGATTACCTTCATCTAGTGACTTCAGATCCTTACCATTTACCGTACTGGTTAGAGCCTTCTCTTCTGGTTCTAGATTATTCCTATAAGACTTTCCCTTCCGATGAGTCCATTTGGGAGGATCACCATCATAGATCCATGTTCCTCCTGAACACCAGTTCAGTTAGCCATGATTTTGCATCCTTTTTTCCTACTGATATTGTCAATGTACCCCAAAGTCCTACATGTTCCAAGATATAGATTCTGAAGGAAACCTTTGCAACATTACTCAGACGAATCTGATTGACATATCAGCCAAACTTGATACTATCGAGCATGTTCATGTTGGGAAGAACCGCTCAGCAGATGAATCTAAAGCCTATAAGGCACTTCTTAAAGAATTTCATGATATTTTTTCTTGGTCCTATGAAGAGATGCTGGTAAATGACCCATCCATTGTGGTCGATGAGATTAAAACCTATCCCACAACTAAACCTGTCAGGCAAAAAATAAGGTAGATCCATCCTCAAAATGCCATAGCTATTAAAGTTGAAATTGAGAAACTTCTCAAAGCTGGGTTTATTTATTCTGTACCCCTGATAGAATGGGTATCAAACATTGTCCCTATCAATAAAAAGTAGGGCACCATTAGATTCTATATTGACTTTAGGGATTTGAATAAATCTTGTCCTAAGGACAACTTTCCTACTCTACACATCGATCACATTATCGACAACTATGCTGAAAGTGTCATCTTTTCATTTATGGATGGCTTCTCCGGCTATAATCAGATTGAGATATTACCTTCCGATCAGCATAAGACGGCATTCATTTTCCCATGGGGAACCTTTGCATATAACAAGTTACCTTTTGGATTGAAAAATGCTAGAGCCACGTTCCAGCGTGCAATGTCCTATGCATTTCACGATATTAAACATATTGGTAAACTATACCTTGATGACCTCCCTGATCATTCATAGTGATGGGAGGACCACCCGGGTCATCTTAGAGAGATATTCTTGAGATGTTGTCATTATAATATATGGCTCAATCTGCATAAATGTGTTTTTTGCGTTGAGACATGATATTTGCTAGGATTTGTGGTATCCAAAGATGGCATCTAGATCAATCCTTTGAAAATTGCTGCCATTTTAGATCTACCAGCCCCAACTAATATCCTTGAACTCCAAAGTTTGCAAGGGAAGGAAAACTTTCTCCGTCGTTTTGTGTGCAATTTCGTAGAGAAAAATCATGGTTATATGCGTATCCTTAAGAAGAACACTCCATTCTTCTAGGATGACCAGGCCCAATGCACCTTTGATAATATTAAGCATGCTCTAACTCATTCACCCATGATACACCCCCCAGATTATTCAAAGGACTTTCTCTTGTATATTGTTGCCTCTGCTACTACCATCACTATAGTTTTAGTGCAGGAAAATATCCACGGTCAGGAGCACATGATTTATTATGCCAGTAAGAATCTCATGGATTCTGAAACTCATTATTCACATGTGGAAAAGTTAGCATTGGCCATGATCATTGCTTTACAAACGTTTTGTCACTACATTCTGTTCCACACTACCACTGTATTGGCAGACCAGAACCCAATGTATTACATCCTGACTCATCAGGTGCTCGAGGGAAAGTAGTCCCGTTGGATAGTCATACTTCACGATTTTAATCTAGAATTTTCCAAACCCATGTCAAAGAAATCTGTGGTCTTTGTCGAGCTTATGTGTGATATTCCCTGTGCTTCGACGAAATCTGAGCCCAGTGATTCATTTCTGGATGAATTCCTATTCCTGATTAGCATTATCAATCCTTGGTATGGAGATTTGCTTATTTATCTCCAAACACAATTATTTCAGCTGCATTTATCCCACGATGATTGTCATCATATCTGTCACCACGCAAAGTACTACCTCATCCTGAATGATACCTTGTATAGACGTGGGATTGACTCTATTCTCTGATGATGCCTCACCCATGAGGAGGATGAACATGTGTTGAATGATTTCCACTCTAGAGCATGTGGCAGTCATTTATTTGGGATGGCTACAGCCTAGAAAATCCTTTGCACTGGCTATTTCTAGCCTTCTGTCTTCAAAGACTGTCATGAGGCTATTAAGAAATGCCCACCTTGTCAACACTTTTATCCTAAAAAGCACACCCATCCTGCTCTGCTACACCCCATTATTGCCATTGGCCCATTCACCAAATGGGGGATTGAATTCATGCATTGTAAGCTTACCTCAGTCGGGGGGCATGGTTACATCATCGTAGCCGTTGATTATTTCACAAAATGGGCTCAGGCCATGCCTACATACGTAGAAGATGGTAATACTTCTACTCTCTTCTTGTTCAATCATATCATAGCTAGATTTGGAGTTTCGCAGTCCATCATTACTGATAACAGATCCCATTTTTGTAATCAAATGATGGAGGAACTAAGTGCCAAGATAGGTTTTCTCCATGAAAACTCTACGCCATATTATCCAAAAGCTAATGGTCAGGTAGAGGCCATTAACAAGGTTTTGAAAACTATGCTTCATCGAATGGTTGGAGATCATAAATCCAACTAGAACCACGTTCTTTTCTCCACTCTATGGGCTCATCAGACTTCTGTGAAAATGACCACTGGTTTCATGCCATTCCAGCTTGTCTACGGACTCAAAGCTGTCTTACCGATTCAATGTTAGATTCCATCTTTACAACTTGCCGTCGAACTTCTCCTATACACTTCCGCAGAGGAAGAAAGATTTTTGTACTTAAGTAACCTTGATGAGACTCGAAGAGATGCTTCCTTCGCTAATGAGGCACATAAGAAATGCATCAAGGCGCAGTATGATAAATCCATCCAACCTCGTGTCTTTAACAAGGGTGACCTAGTTTTGACTTATGATCAAAGATATGACAAACTAGGGAAGGGTAAGTTCGAGTCCATGTGGTACGGACCTTTTGTTATTTCTAAGGTGTTAGAGAAAGGAGCCTACGAGCTCGTTGATTATGATGGAGTCCGTTTATGGCAACGTCGCAATGGGTTGTACCTGAAAAGGTACTATGCATAGGTATTTCTTGGACAGTATCTTGTATATATGTATATTGATTGAATTTTAGTGTGATTTTAGTATTTTTAAGATGGTTTTGAGTTTATTGTCCGCATCTATTTATACCATGTTTTGGTCATGCAGATGGTTTTCTACGGCTTTGCTGATGGTGCTTTCTGCCACACCCTTAATCTCACCTCGGCTGCTTGGGTCCTATATTCCCCAGCCGGATATTTGGTCAATTCAGGAGCAGTTTGTATAGGTCTCACTACTAATAACATCGCCGAGTATGAAGCGGTCATTGGTATTCTGACTGAAGCTTCCTCCTAAGATGTTAGTGATCTAGTAGTCTTGATGGACTCACAACTCATGGTTTTCCATTTAAACCATGTTTACAGCATTAGAAACCCTGTGCTCCTCTGCCTTTTTCTAAGAGTACGTTTGCTAGAAAGGTCGTTTGAAACCATCACTTATAGGCATATACCTAGGGAACATAATGTAGTTGCTAACTCATTAGCTAATTACATCCTAGATTGGCATATTGCCCATTCATGACATTGGAATCAAACATGGTACATTGTAAATAAA
>LPNX010438357.1:779105-905628 GCA_001517045.1 Pseudotsuga menziesii
AGAAAATTTCCAAACTTACCCGTCACCTTGGTTTTCCATACCAAGGATGACACCAGCCATTGGGGCACAAACATGAAGAATTTTGAGAGATACACCCGCCTTCAAATACCCACACCTCCAGTGGCACATTGCATGGACACTCACTTCCCATAGGTGTTTTTCTAGGAACCCATAACTCCATCATTTCCTTTGAATCCTCCACACAAGAAGACAATCCTGGGCTGTACCCTTTGAGAGCAGTTGTTTGGATGGGAGCATCAGGGGGGTTAGTTCCTGCATAACCCTATTTGTGAATTCCACTTGCCAAAGGTGATGGGGCTGGTGGAGGTATGCTCCACCATATTTCCTTTGGGAGATCCCACCTCATTGAAGGTGAGGAGTATAAGAATTACAATCCACTGCAAAGGCTTGACTTAGCCAGAAGCAATATGACCCTTCCTCCAGACCCCATGTCTAACAATGTTATTTGGAGAGGGAGGGGCTATAGGGAAAGTTGAGCAAGGGAAATATGTAAACTGGTCTACCAGTTTGCATCCATGCAGAAATCCACCTTTTAACAAGGAGGAGATACAAACTTGGGACAGAAAAAGGGCTGCTATGCTGACTCAGAAGGTTGGCTAGCAGGTCCAAAACCCAATAAATGGCGATTCACCTAAAAGCAACCAGAAGGGGTGTCATACTCAAGATTTACAATAGCACGTCAAACTGCCACCTGGGCCGAGCATGTCCACTTGATCCATAATGTTAGTTAATATTTGTAAACCATGGAGATATTACCACACTCTAAACTGTTGTTGTATGATTGTGACTGAAAACAGTATTTAGTTTTTGTTTCAGAGAATAGTCTCAGTGCTAAGATAGTATAAATATACTCCTAGTAGAGGGAGAGCGGGATTGTTTGGGAAACATTCAAGGGATGAGGCTCTCCATTGTAATTAGTCTTTGGTTTTTCATGTTATGAATAAATTTGCAGGGGAAGGATAGTATTTCATGGAAAAGATTCCTGTGTCATCTTTTCTTTCAATATGTATTTTTCTTATGTGAATGTTCATCTTGTTTCCATTCCAGTTTGTTAGTTTCTTTCATGTCTGAAATAAGTGTATAAGAGTTTGTAACTCATACATGATATTCTTTGTCTGTTGTTTTATACATTTATTAAATATTTATTTTAAAGTCACGCAAAATTCATCCTGTAGATGCTCTGCACGATGGGTTGTTTCCTCTCATATACTAATGACTTGTTAAATATATCATGATTGCAATATGGATGGCTATCTTGCATCTATTTTTAAATTTACACAATTCTTTACCTCCTGTAATATGTTCCCTTCCCGGACTATCGACTCCATTTCCTAATGGTCCTCGTCTCTGATAGTCCCACCTACATCTTACATCAATGCAACTGCCCCATTCAAGAGTCGTGCCTCCTTACTGTTCTCGATTAAATACCTTCCGTGAGTAAATATCGTAAGTAATCGAGAGATCCCTCTATGACTGTGTCGGGCTAGACGCACAGTCTAAAGTGGTTTTGTTTTTTTCCATGAGAGAACCCTTTCTGCCAACCTCTGGGTCCAATCCCGGTGCTAACATGAATATTACACTCAAACCAAATGCCAAACTAGTACATCATAGGCCATATAGACAGAACCCACGATACAAGGATCATGTGAAAGCTGAGATCAATAGGATGCTTGATCCTGAGATCATCGAACCTATAGAAGAATCAAAGTGGATAAGCTTGATGGTGGTCCAAGACAAGAAGACTGGTGAAATCCGCATTTGTGTTGATCGGAGAAAGTTGAATGATGCATGCTTGCATGATTCCTTCTCGATCCCTCATTACAGGAAATTTGGGGTCTAAAATGGGCCTTATAAGAAAACTTGCCAAAATAAGTTTTTGTGAGTTGGAATTCAAGAACCAATAGAATTTCAATAAAATAAGTCAACCATAATGGTTGAATTGACATATTTGTCATTAAAAAAAACTACTTTTTTGTTCGTATTTTCGACATATCTCATTGTGTTTTTACTCAAGTTTTGATCGGGAGAGCTCGTTGGATGCGGAATTTGATTCCGCATCCAACGAGTACCCAAACTGCATACTTTTTACAGACCCTGCTACCCCGAAAACAAGAAATACCTAAAAAAACGTGATGATGATGTCATCATCACATTTTTTCAGGTATTTCTTGTTTTTGGGGTAGCGGGGTCCATCAAAAGTATGTAGTGTGGGTACTCGTTGGATGCGGAATCAAATTCCGCATCCAACGAGCTCTCCCGATCGAAATTTGAGTAAAAACACGGGTAGATATGTTCAAAATACGAACACAAAAAGTAGTTTTTTTCTTTCTTCCTCCAAAATTAATCAATATTATTTTATTATTTTAACTATTATTTTATTATTTTAACTATTATTTTATTATTTTCCTTAGGAGGCCCATTTTAGACCCCAAAATTCCTCTAATGTTTACAGATGAAGTCCTGGAAGGTGTAGGGGGCTTGGAGATATATTCCTTCACAGATGGATTTTCGGGATACCAACAGATCCGGATTGTGAAGGAGGATCTCCATAAGACTATGTTTGTCATCGATTGGGGTTGTTTCCAATATACTGTCACGCCATCTGGGTTGAATAATGCATCCACTGTATTCTCCTGTGTAATTTTTGTTGTATTTAAATATTTTATTCAAAAATTCCTACAGGTATATATGGATGACTAGAACATCTATGGCCTGATTAGAGACCATTTGGACAATTTGCGATTGATTCTGGAATGGTGTAGATGGTGTTATTTCCATAAATTGTTCTTAGACTACTAAATAACAAGACAAAATAATCTCAATAAATAAAAATAAGTAAAATAGGTTTTTTATGGTTTTGGTTGTGCAGTTTGTAAACAAGAGGGTAAAAACTCATAAGGCTGAGACAAACACTAAATCATGCAACAATGAAATACTGAGATGTATCATATATGAAGTATAAACCAGAACAACATGAGCACATTACTGAATTCCACCCATATCTCATAAGCATTTCATGAGAAATAACATTAAACATGAAATGAATTTATAAACTGAGTGATTAAACCAATCAGAAATGAAACCAACAAATAAGATAAACAGGGCTTATAGTTTGCATATATAACATAATCAGTAATCCAACATGCATAAGAGTTTATGAAAATTAGCTCTGTATAGTACCTAAAAGACTCCCCTTGTACAAAAATTTGAACCCTCTGTCATTGTTCAGTCTTACTTTTATCTTAGTTACCCAAAAACAGATACATAACTGAAAAAATGTTTTTTAGGTCATACTACCGAATTACTTAACAAAATAGAGTCATACATATTAAACTAACTTCTTTACAAAAATTAACTAATTACCACTATCATTTAAAGAATTTTACAAATCTTTAGCAGCCTCTACCAAAAGAGATACCCCTTCCAATGCTTGAGTCTTTCTTCTTGTTTTCTGATGGTCAACTTCTAGGTCTTCGACTCTTTTTGAAAGCTCCTAATTGTGCTGTGTTATGTCTTGAATAGTTTGATTTAATTCTACACACAGACTTTGTGTCTGTATTTTCCTCTTCAAAGCTTCCTCAGAGACTACAATTAAATCTTGATAATGGCTATTGACCTCCTCTAAATCTTCTCTTAATCTTCTGTTAGCAGCTACTAACCCCTCATTTGTTTCATGCAGGTATTCTATCTGATACTTATATTGTTTGATGCTTCTCTCTAAATTTTCATTCTCTGAATCAATACATTTTCCTTCTGAGGATGAATGCATTCCTTCTGGCATCCAAGGAATCTTCAATTTCTTAAAGATCTCCTCATCCTCCTCTTGCTGTTCTATAATAGCTACAGGAGCCCCTGGAGACTCATTTACTTCAAAACTGCATTGAGCTGATGGTTCTGCAATATTTTCTTCATCTGCACAAAAAAATTTCATGACTGAGTGTCGCTTCATTGAATCACCTTGATGATGGTCTAAAACTACTTTCCTTCGAACCTCTTTTAACATCTCTGAGATTTTAGTTTCAGTTAAGGCTGACTTATCCTTTGAAATAACCTGTTTTTTACCTTTCATCTATTTTACATCTAAACCTTCATTCTCTTCTAACTCTTCTTGGGATGAAGAGTCTTCTATCATTGTGATTTTCTTCTAAGCTAACTTAGGGTTTCGCAACTTTTTCATGTTCAATCTCAATTTATTCTTGTGTCTGGTCTTACGTCTCCAACCTACCCCAATCTCTCCGAGCATGCTCAATGTTTTTCCTTGGTGTTTTATGGATGCTAGCTGAACAACATTTCTTTTGATTCCTTATGACATCAAATTTTCTTCAGACTGTTCCTGTAAATCTTGTTTAGTGTCAACCCTAGCTTCATCAATCAATGGGATTTTCTTACCTTCTAACTGTACTCCTGTAAGGACTTGTTCCTGTTCTAACAAATTTTCATCTACTCCCTGATTTACTTTTTCATGAAGGCTATCTTCTACATGCTCTAAATCCTGCATTTGACCCTTTGATATTTCATCTTCCTCAACCTTATTCTATTGTTCATTTTCAGCATTTTCATCCCTTTGTGTCATAGAATTTCCTTGCACACTATCTTCTTCTATCTCAACCATGACCTTTTTCTTCAATTTCTTAACTAAATTATGTCCTTTGTTCTGCTGTCTTTTCTTTGATTGGTCTTCTTTCTCATATTGAAATCCAGACCAAAAGAGAAAATAGTCCCAGGTCTTTTCCTTCTTTTGGAGCACTGTACTTATGATTAACTTAATCAGACCATGATGAAATATGGACTATTGAGTATGATATTGATGCTCTTTTACTCTGCTGGAAATATTTTACGAACTCTTTAGGAAAAACAAAGGAAGATTAATCTTTGCTTCATGATTTAGATGCTGCAGAAAACTGAAATGATATTTAAATACAAATGCATATCTTCCTTCACAAGTTACATAGCTTTGCAGAATTTTAATTGGTTCTCTCCAATCTGGTTTGAACTTTTGAATATGAACTCCTTTACCCCAGTCTACAACAAAGTTTGGAAGCAAGTAATTCTGTGAATCAAAGGTAAAAGGTACCTTCTTGAACCAATATTCACCTTCATCGGGAATGCCTATAGCCTCTGCTATTATCTCTCTAGTCAGCTCAATCTTTAGGGTGTCAAAAGTAACTGTGTCATTGTTCAATCCCTGAGCAAACTTATATGAAAGTTCTGTGTGATGTCCATCATTCTCAAAATAGTTTAGCCATCCCACTTCTGAAAATAACCTTGCACAGTCAGGGAAAGCTTGAACCCAAGACATATTTGAGGGTTTAGCTCTATTTTTTTTCCCACTCCTATTCATTCTGGATGATTGATTAAAACGTGCTTCCTTCAATAAAAAATTTAACAATTTTCAAATATTCACAAATTTAACAGTCAAACATATGCTGAGAAAATGAAACCCTTGACATAAATTTCACTTCTCCATCTAATAAGTATTTCGACTCTACTGACAGAGAATATTTGACATTGAGAAAAAAATTGAGTTTATGAACTAGCATTCTTCATTAATCTCAATAATTTATACTCTGTCAATGTGAACCTGAACTCATGGAACATGTCAATAATTCACTTGATACCTGTCTAAATAATAGATTCGGTTGCTAGAAATCAGGTTTCCTGTCTTCCCAGGTGTCCAATTTCATTCTTAATTCTATCTCTAGCTGCTAAGATAGTGCTAAACAGTTACCCTGCAAACCCTAAATTGCTGACCTTCTTCAATATTCAATCACAAACTGCCAGGTCTTCCCATGGCTTCTCTAGTCTTCATGCATTCAAGAAATGCATAGCTAATGACGAATTTTCCTCATCATGCATAATCATTATCATTCCACTATTTTGTATCCCATAACCTCCAGACAATCGCAACTCACCCAAATGATTCTTTGCCTGATCTCACAACACTTGTCATAATGATTATTGTGGCTGAAACATGTATCAAAATCATCGACAAGTGTGAAAATCTTCTCTTATGCGATAATTTTGAAAATTACGCGCCAAAATCATGATTTTTCAGATAGCATGATTTTCTTGTAGCACCCGTGTTTACCTTTCCTGAGCTTGCACTACAAGAATATCTATTTTAACAATTTTTAAATCAAAACTCACAGCAAAGGGTTAAACTTTAGCTAAATAGTTTTAAATAAACCTTTATGATATTTTTTAGAACCTTTAATACATATATACATTCTACAAGCCCCTAAAAACCATAAATTTCACTAAGTAAAACCAAAACAGGAAGAAAACCTATTAAATCAACTATAAGTATAAGCATAAAATGAAAGAAAAATTTAAAAGAAACCAAAGTCAAAACTTTGAAATGAAAGAAAGACCATACTTTAAAAACAAGAAAATGCTTTAAAATGAGAAACAAAAACAGGCTATAACATCTAGCTCTTGTTGTGAGATGAAGTCCTCCCTATGAGGCTTCAAGAACCTGTAGATCAGTTCCTTCTGTGATGTAACTGAAACTGCCTGCTACTCTTCAAAATTTCCATTGGGCCATGGAGTCTTTATTCTAATCTTTAGACCGGTATATACAATGAAGATCCAATCTCTTTCCTTAAAACCTGTAAAAATGTTTGAGGAAACGTCCATTAACTGGATTAGACAATTCCTCACCATCCAAGGTTTGTAACACAAAAGTATTATTCTCCAGAATCTTTGATAGTATGAAAGGACCAAACCATAAATTATCAAACTTGCCATGCTTTCCTTTTTGCTCCTTTCTAGCATCCGATATCAAAACCATATCTCCATTAAAAATGGTGTTCTCTTTGATGTTTCTATCAAACCTTTCTTTGATCTTTGTTTTGTACAATTGAGCCTTTTTTTCTACTGATTCATGCTCCTATTGTAATTCGATCAGTGCATAAATTATTCTTTGAATGTCACTAGGTTCTTCTTGACTATCTTGAATAAATTTCATCACTGGAATACCAAGTTGAACATGAAACACTACATCAGTGCCATATAACAGTTGAAAAGGAGAAGTTCCAATTGCCTTTTTAATTGTTATCCTGTTCACCCACAGTGCATATTTTAACATTGAGTCCCATGAACTTTTATTCTACTTCAAAAACTTCTTGGTACTCTAAATAATGCTCTTATTGGTTGACTTAGCTAACCCATTTCCTTTAGGGTAATAAGGTGTTCAGTGTTTCAAAACAATCCCATTCTTCTCACAAAATGTCACCATAGCTTTGGACTTAAAAGTTTGAGCATTACCAGTCAATAACTTCTTGGGACATCCAAATCTACTAAGAATATTTTCCTGAATAAAATCAATGATTACCTTGTTTGTTGCGTTTCTTGTGGGGATAGCTTATACCCATTTAGTGAAGAAATCTGTAGCTGTCAAAATCCATTTATTCTTCCCTAAAGAAGAAGGATTTATCTCCCCTATGAAGTCCAAACCCCAATGTTGAAATGGAGCATTCACTGCAATAGACTTCAATGGTAAAGACACTAAATTTTTCTTTCCAGCAAACGTTTGACATGGGATACAAGCTCTTACCTGCTGGTATACATCAGAGAACAAACAAGGGCAATAGGATTCAGCTCTCAAGATTTTATAAGCTATTGCCTTCCAATACTTATGTCCCACACAAGCAACTTCATGTGATTCATAGATTACCTCTTCAATTTCTAGCTTGTCCAAACATCTAAGCAAAATGCCTCTTGTATCTTTCCAAAATATTTGTTGTTCTATAAAACAATATTTAGTAGTTCTCAACTTCAATTACCTAGTAACCTTCTTATCTAGATGTTCTGGATATTGTAAATACAAAAGAAAGTGTACAATGTCTACATACCATGTGGATTCTGCATACTGGTCTATAATTATTTCCTTCTCTTTCTTTGCTTGCAATTCTTCTTGTACATGTTGTTCTGCCATGAGATGAAGACCTAAAGATTGACAATTCAAATCAGCTAACAATTTAGCCAAACCATGTCCCTTCACTAGCTTTGTAGGCTTGATGTCCAAGTCATATTCCATTATCTTTGCAATCCATTTCCACCTTTTTCCTTCATTATCAGGTTGAATTAATACATCCTTAATGGCAGCATTAGGAACATAAGCAATGACTTTAGAATGTAGAAAATAGATTCTAAAAAACTTGAATGCTTTTACCAATGAATAAGCTTTCTTTTTCAAAATGTTGTACTTCAACTCTCAGTCTCTGAGAGTCTTGCTAAAAAATGCAATTGGTTGTTCAATTCCATCATTATTCTACTATAATAAAATAGCTGCTAAAGTATCCTTTGATGCAAAACAAAAAGTCAAAAATTCCTTTGAAAAATCAGGACTTACTAGCACTGGTTTTTCTGTAAGAGCTATCTTAATCTTTTCAAATGAATACTTAGCTTCTACAGTCCACTTAACTTCCTGATCTTTTTTCAACATGGCTGTAATTTGTTTATTGGTTTCAACAAAATTTGGTACGAGCCAACATAGAAAAATTATTTTTCCAATAAAAGATTGCAAATCCTTCTTACTTCTTGGTAAACTATTTTTGAGAATAGCTTTTACCCTTTCTGGATCTATCCTTATGCCATTAGTTGAAACCAAATGACACAACAACTTAACCTCTTGTACAACAAAATGTGACTTTTTGGGATTGAGAGACAGTCCATATTTTTTGCATTTCAAGAAAGTTTGTTTTAGGTGTTTCAAGTGCTCATCATTAGACTGTGAGAAAACTGTAATGTCATCTAAGTAGATCACCGCAAAGTTATCCCTCTCTCAAACAAAGGCTATGTCCATAGCTCTTTGAAAGGTATCTCCAAAATTCATTAATCCGAAAGGAATTTTGTCATACATAAAAGTACCCCAAGAGGTAGTAAAGGTTGTCTTTTCTCTGTCATCAGGGTGCATTGCAATTTGGTTATACCCTGAAAAACCATATACCATTGAGATCCTTTGTGCACCCACCACATTTTGGAATATTTGTTCAATCTTTGGTAAATGATAGTTATGTTTAATTGAAGGCCTATTCAAATTTTGAAAATCAACACACAATCTTATTTCACCTTTATTTTTTTTTACAGATACTAGATTTGCTACCCATGAAGAATATCGAAGAGGAACAATAATCTTAGCATCCAACAATTTTTTTACCTCCTTTTCTATAATGGGAAATAAAGCAAGATTGATTCTCCTTCATTTATGTCTGAATGGTTTGACATTTGGTTTCAAAGGAAATTTATGCTATATAATACTAGAATCATAAGTCTTCAAATTCTTGTATGACCAAGTGAAAATGTCAACATATTCTTTGAATAACTTGATGTACCTATTTCTTTGCTCTGTTGTAAGTGCCTTTGAGATCTTCACTATTCTGGGGTTCTCCTTGGTGCCAATATTACAATCCATTACATTTTCTTCTGAAGAGTGCATAGCTGGTTTTAAGGGGGTATGATCCTTCGAAAAAATCCTCTCTAAAGGCACCAAACCCTTAGGAATAAAATTACTTTTCAGCTCAATGATTTTATGACCTTCAATTTCATTTTCTGCAACACCCTCAATATATTCAGTTTCATTGTCCTATTCTTGGTCAATTAAGGAATTAGAGAACTCACCAGACAACTCTAAAAACCTTTTAATCTCTAAATCATCCTAAAAAACTCTCCATTTCTTTATATTATAAGGCACAGAAGGTCTGTACCTAACTTCAATAGGATACTTTAGCTGAGTTGTTTTAAGAAAGTTCCACCTACTTTCTTAGCCCAAGATCTAGAAAGGAGCATTCCAAATTTAGGTGTGATATTTGCCACTACTACATCCATAATAACACTTTATATTGGCAGCTGAGATAAGCTAACCACCATATCCTTTATCACTCCTAAACATTTTACAGCTCTAGAATTGAAAGCATAAAAATCATGATAAGGTTTTGTTATGCTCAACTCTAAAGCCTCCATGACTGCTTTTGGCATTAGATTATGAGATGCTCCTGAATCCAAAAGACAATTATGTATCATCTGCTCATGAATGGTTAATGTGATGTAAAAGGGTGGAGATTCTCTTGCATCATTTTCAGTTTTCTCTGCCAAAGCTGATCCAATAAAAATTTTGGGATTTTTCTCCTATAAATTTACTGTGTCACAGGGTACTTGACTGCTTGCTGAACCTATCATTTACAAAACTGAATTTTTGTAAGAAGGATTTTTTATCAACTTAGTGAAAGGCATGGGGATTTTAATTTTGCACAATTCATTTTTGAGATTAAAATTCTGCATATTCTTATTCACTTCTTCAACTTCAATAACCTTCTCTGGTTTATCTTGATTCTGTTTTTCCCCTAATGATGGATCAGATTGTTGTTTAGGAGGAGGAATTGCAAGCCTTCTTTTTAGGTTTTTGAACCACCTGTTTTGGTCCTGATCTTAAATTTATGTTTTTCTTTGGATCAGACTGATATATATCATCAGTTACTTCAAGGTTTAAATCATTTTCTTTTTGAAAAACATCTGCATCATAATCTTCAGAATTTAAAAAATATTCCTCAGTCACAAAACCTTCAGTCAACTGTTCTCCAAAATAATTCATGTCTTGATCTAGATCCTCAAATGTCTCTTCTTCTTCTATTTCTCCTTCATTAGTGACATTGTTTTGAAGTGGGGGTGGCACCTTTTGATCTTCACCTTCTCTCATTTCTCGTTGTATGTCATTATTTCTTCTCTCTCTGGGAATAAAACGAGGCACAAACTGTCTTCCAAATTGACTTGGATTATTAGGTTTTCTGTCCCCCTCTTGAACATGCCTATTGGAATTTTTTTCTAATTCCAATTTGTTTAGTTTTGTTGTTAGTATTTTCACTAGTTTTTCCATCTCATCAATTTTACCATCTGCATATTGTGATGTTGAAACTACTGGAGCTACCTCTTTCTTACCCTTTCTATCATAAACTTGTTGAGTTGAGTTTTGCTTCAGGCTATTAGAAGCAAGAATATTAGATTCCACCTCTAATGATGCTTCTTGCATATTAAGTAAAGTAACAAGTCTTCTTTCTCTCAAGAGTAAGGAAAACTCATGGTCAAAAGCATTAACATAAGTGAGTTTCACATAAGTTTTAGAAGGTTTAATCTCTATAGGGATTCTAACATACATTTTATTGAACCTCTTAGAGAAATCAGCTATAGTTTCATCTTTCTTCCTTCTTAGGAATCCGAACTCTGTAATGTAATATGTGTGATCCTTAAGGTATCATCCCATTGTATCATGAAAACATCCTAAAGCTCTTCTATTAAAGTAATAGAGTTTGTTGGTAACTCTCTGAACCATATTCTGACCTCTCCATCTAGACTCTGTATGAACATCCTCATCCACACATCTTTTTCCTCAATATTCTGATTATCTACATAGCTAAGAAATGCATCCCAATGCTCCTCAGTTGTTGTCTCACCTTGTCCATTAAACCTAGGTAAGTACTTTTGGTAATATCCACTAGGAAGAGCATTTAAGGGATGAGGTAAAACTAAAGGTGCATACCTAGATGCTATCATTCGATCCATCATATCTAATGGTTGATGTTGGGATGTTATTTTTAAACTGACTAGTTTAGATGAAGGAAAAACTTGACTGGAACTTGGATGAAAAGGACTCTTACTGAATTTGAGGTGAAATCAAGGGACTTTTCCAAGAGATAAGGATTTTTCTTTCTTGAAAGACTAAGGATCAGTAAAAGTATGAAAATTAATACCAGGGATTGTAGGTTTCAACCAGGATGAATCTTGTTCCTCTTCGTTTGAAGCAGAAAATGGTGACAATAAGTCTATTTGGTCAAGGTTACATAAGGGTGGAGATGACTGAGACCTTTTGATTTTCCTAACTGTTTTTAGAATTTGCTCTAGGTATGAGATACCCAGGTATAAAGGTGAACTAGGTCTACTTCTTGTTCCAAATCCTTTAGTAGCCACTGTGAACTATTTGGTGAAATGTAGTCTTTAAAATTTGTTGGTTTCAGTCCATCTCTCAAAACCAGTTGAATGATGAGTAACCCAGGGAAAATATGCTTCATCTTCATCCTTAGCAATGGTGCAAAAGATGTTAGTGCCATAAATTGTTCTCAAACTACTAAAGAACAAGCCAACACAATATCAATAAATAAAAATAAGTAAAACAAGTTTTTTAGGGTTTTTGGCTGTGCAGTTTGTAAACAAGAGGGTAAAACCTCATAAGGCTAAGACAAACACTAAATCATGCTACAATGAAATACTGAGATGTATCATATATGAAGCATAAACTAGAAGAACATGAGCACATTACTAAATTTCACCCACAGCTCACTAGCATTTCATGAGAAATAACATTAAATAAGAAATGAATTTATAAACTGAGTGATTAAACCAATCATAAATGAAACCAGCAAATAAGATAAACAGGGCTTATAGTTTGCATATATAACATAGTCAGTAATCCAACATGCATAAGATTTTCTAAAACTTAGCTCTGTATAGTAGCTAAAAGCCTCCCCTTGTACAAAAATTCGAACCCTTTGTCATTCTTCACTCTTACTTTATCTTAGTTACCCAAAAATAGTTACATAACTAAAAAACTGTTTTTTAGGTCATACTACTGAATTACTTAACAAAATAGAGGCATACATATTAAACTAAATTCTTTACAAAAATTAACTAATAACCACTATCATTTAAATCATTTTACAAATATTTAGGATCCTCTTCCAAATGATCTATCCCTTCCAATGCTTGAGTCTTTCTTCTTGTTTTCTGATGGTCAACTTCTAGGTCTTTGACTCTTTTTGCAAGCTCCTGATTTTGCTGTGTTATGTCTTGAATAGTTTGGTTTAATTCTGCACACATACTTTGTGTCTGTCTTTTCCTCTTCAAAGCTTCCTTAGAGACTGCAATTAACTCCTGATAATGGTTGTTGACCTCCTCTAAATCTTCTCTTAATATTTTGTTAGCAACTACTAACCCCTCATTTGTTTCATGTAGGTATTCTATCTGATATTTATAATGTTTGATGCTCCTCTATAAATTTTCATTCTCTGAATCAATACATTTTAGTTCTGAGGATGAATGCATTCCTTCTGGAATCCAAGGAATATTCAATTTCTTTAAGATATCCTCATCCTCCTCTTGCTGCTCTATCATAGCTACAGGAGCCCTTGGAGACTCATTAACTTCAAAACAACATTGAGTTTATGGTTCTGCAATCTTTTCTTCCTCTGCACAAAAACTTGTCATCACTGAGTGCTGCTTCATTGAATCATCTTAATGATGGTCTAAAACTACTTTCCTTCAAACCTATTTTAACATCTATGAGATTTTAGTTTCAGTTAAGGCTGACTTATCCTTCGAAATAACCTATTTTTTACCTTTCATCTCTTTTAGATCTAAACCTTCATTCTCTTATAACTCTTCTTGGGAACAAGAGTCTTCTATCAACGTGATTTTCTTCTTAGATAACTTAGGGTTTAGCAACTTTTTCATGTTCAATATCAATTTATTCTTGGTTCTGGTCTTAGGTCTCAAACCTACCCCAATCTCTCCTTGCATGCTCAAAGTTTTTCCTTGGTGTTTTATGGATGCTAGCTGAACAACCTTTCTTTTGATTCCTTGTGACATCAACTTTTCTTCAGATTGTTCCTGTAAATATTGTTTAGTGTCAGCCCTAGCTTCATCAATAAATGGGCTTTTCTTACCTTCTGACTGTACTCCTGTAAGGACTTGTTCTTGTTCTAACAAAAATTTCATCTACTCCCTGATTTACTTTTTCATGAAGGCTATCCTCTACATGCTCTAAATCCTGCATTTGACCCTTTGATATTTCATCTTCCTCAACCTTATTCTGCTGTTCATTTTCAGCATTTTCATCCCATTGTGTCATATAATTTCCTTGCACACTATCTTCTTCTATCTCGACTATGACATTTTTGTTCACTTTCTTAACTAAATTATGTCCTTTGTTCAACAATCTTTTCTTTGATTGGTCTTCTTTGTCAGATTGAAATCCAGACCAGAATAGAAAATAGTCCCAATCCTGTTCCTTCTTTTGGAGCACCATACTTATGATTAACTTAATCAGAACATGATTAAATATGTACTGTTGAGTATGATCTTGATGCTCTTTTACTCTGCTGGACATATTTTACAAACTCTTTAGGAAAAATAAAGGAAGATTCATCTTTGCTTCATGATTTAGATGCTGCAGAAACATGAAATGATATTTAAATACAAATGCATATCTTCCTTCACAAGTTACATAGCTTTGTAGAATTTTAGTTGGTTCTCTCCACTCTGGTTTGAACTTCTAAATATGCACTCCTTTACCCCAAAATACAACAAAGTTTGGAAGAAGGTAAAAGGTACCTTCTTGAACCAATATTCACCTTCATCAGGAATGCATGTAGCCTTTGCTATTATCTCTCTAGTCAACTCAATATTTAGGGTGTCAAAAGTAACCATGTCATTGTTCAATCCCTGAGCAAACTTATATGAAACTTCTGTGTGATGTCAATCATTCTCAAAATAGTTTAACCATCCTGCTTTTGAAAATAACCTTGCACAGTCAGGGAAAGCTTGAACCCAAGACATATTTGAGGGTTTAGCTTTGTTTGTTTCCCACTCCTATTCATTCTTGATAATTGATCTTAAACGTGCTTCCTTTAATAAAAAGTTTAACACTTTTCAAATATTTGCAAATTTAACAGTCAAACATATGCTGAGAAAATTGAACCCTTGACACAAATTTCACTTCTCCAACTAATAAGTATTTCGACTCTACTGACAGAGAATATTTGACATTGAGCAAAAATTGAGTTTATGAACTAGCATTCTTGGTTAATCTCAATAACTAATACTCTGTCAATGTGAACCCGAACTCATGGAACATGTCAATAATTCACTTCATACTTTTCTGAATAATGTATTCGGTTGCTAGAAATATGCTTTCCTGTCTTCCCAGGTGTCCAATTTCATTCTTAAGTCTATCTCTAGCTGCCACGACAATGCTAAATAGTTACCCTGCAAACCCTAAATTGTTGACCTTCTTCAATCTTCAATCACAAACTTCCAGGTATTCCCATAGCTTCTATGGTCTTCATGCATTCAGGAAATGTATAGCTAATGGCGAATTTTTCTCATTGTGCATAATCATTATCATTCCACTATTATGTATCCCATAACCTTCGGACAACCGCAACTCACCCAAATGATTCTTTGCCTGATCTCACAACACTTGTCACAATGATTATTGTGGCTGAAACACGTATCAAACTCATCGACAGGGGTGAAAGACTTCTCTTATGTGCAAATTTTGAAAATTAGGAGCCAAAATAATGATTTTTCGGATAGCATGATTTTGTTGTAGTGCCCTTTTTTACCTTTCTTAAGCTTGCGTTACAAGAATACCCGTTTTAACAATTTTTAAATCGAAACTCACAGCAAAGGGTTAAACTTTAGTCAAATGGTTTTAAATAAACCTTTATGATATTTTTTAGAACCTTTAAGTCATTTATACATTCTACAAGCCCCTAAAAACCATAAATTTCACTAAGTAAAACCAAAATTGGAAGAAAACCTATTAAACCAACTATAAGTATAAGCATAAAATCAAAGAAAAATTTAAAAGAAACTAAAGTCAAAACTTTAAAATGAAAGAAAGACCATACTTTAAAAACAAGCAAATGCTTTAAAATGAGAAACAAAAATAGGCTATAACAGACAGCATCAGATTGCATTGAATTCAAAAAAATGTATCTTTTGTGCACCCTTTAACATGCTACTTGGGCAAAGTATGGAAAGAAGGTCTGTCGGTAGATCTGGAAAAGATTGCATTGATCCTCAGTTGACCACCGTCGATGAATGTAAAGATGCTCTGGGAAACACTAGGCAATATGGGCTACTATCATAAGTTTATCAGAGGATACGCTACGATTACTGATCCCATGGCAAAGCTGTGAAAGAAAGACACTACATTTGAATGGACTACGGAATGTCAAGGAAGCTTCGACACCTTGAATTCCAAGATGGTCTCTGCACCAATAATGGTTTCTTCCGATTGGAATAAATAATTCCATGTGCATGTTGATGCCTCTTCTACTGTGCTAGGGGTTGTTATTACGTAGGTAGGTGAAGGCGACTTGGATCATCTAATAGCATATTCCAGTAGGAAGTTATCATTTGCTAAATGAAATCATACCAGACCGAAAGGGAATCCCTGGCGATGGTTTATGCTCTGCAAAAGTTCGGGCACTATTTGTTGGGAGGACATTTCAAGATGTTCACTGATCATTTTTCTTTACAATACCTCATCAATAAGCCTATGTTGGGGGGGAAGAATCTGTAGGTGGTTTATTTTGTTCCAAGAGTTTGATTTTGAAATAGTGGTAAAGTTGCAACAGTTGAATGTTGGTATGGATCATCTATCACATGTTGTGAATGGTGAAGAACCAACCAATATTGATGATGGCATTCCAGATGCGCAATTGTTTTGGGTTGGCATCGTAGATGATCACTATGCACCAATTATTCAGTTCCTGTCTACTGGTGTCACCCCCGCAGATATGTTGAATAGACAAAAGAAGCATCTGGTCGTAAAAGCCTCTGATTTTCAACTAAATGCTGGACAATTATATAAACTTAGACCAGATGAAATATTGCGACGGTGCATCTTACCGCATGAGAAGGGTCCCATTCTAGAAGAATCACATGTAGGAATCATGAGAGGTCACTATGGAGTCCGCGCTACTACATGAAAAGTGTTTTGTGCTAGGATATGGTGACCCACGTTGCATAATGATGCCACAGACTATGCAAGTTGTTCTTATGTCTGCCAATGGGTTGGTAAACCATCATGGAGGGATGAAATGTCACTAGTGCCACAGGTGACTCTGCAACTGTTTGATAAATGGGATGTAGACTTTGTGGGTCCTATCAATCTACCAGGTAAACACATTGGTGCCTGCTAAATTATTAATACAACTAACTACCTAACTCGGTGGGTAGAAACTACACCAGTCGCTGATTGTACCACTGCGATAGCAGCACAGTTTATTTTTGAGAACATTGTGATGTGATTTGGGTGTCCTAGAATCATGATGAGTGACCAGGGTAGTCACTTTGACAACCAGATGGTAAAAGCGCTAATTGAGGAGCTCGAGATACAACATAAGAGGAGTACACCATACCACCCATAGGAAAATGGTACTATTGAGGTATTCAAGAAAATTTTGGTGATAGCACTAACCAAGGTATGTAATGATAACCACGATTAATAGGATTTAAAAATTCCTGCAGTTCTATGGGCCTATCACAATACTTGTAAACGGTTAATAGGTCAGACACCATTTAAGTTGGTGTATGGGCAAGAGATAGTCATGCGTATGGAGTATATTGTTCCCATCTTGCGTATTTCCATGGCGATAGGCATGGATGATTCAAAAGCATTAGAAGAACATGCTACACAATTGATTCAACTTGAAGAAGATCATTTCATCATAGGATTCTAGCAACAGGTTGTGAAGGATTGACAAAAGGCATGGCATGATCGCCATATAAAGAAAAAACATTTTACGACAAGAGATTTGGTGCTATTATACAACAGTAATTTCATCAAGCATCCAGGTAAGTTACAAATGCACTGGTTAGGTCCCTATCTTGTTCAGTCCATTACATCTGGAGATGTAGTTTAGTTACAACAATTAGATGGTGTAGTGCTGCCGAAGCTCATTAATGGGAGTCACTTGAAGCCCTATAGAATGGAGCCAGCGGTGCACACAACTTGAGGTGTTAAAAAAAAAAGATGACGATGTTTAGTTCATCACAGTAGGACGAGCCCCAGGGAAGAGGCTGCACAAGGTTAAAATTGTTAGTGTTAATCAGTTGACCATTTGCGACAGTCACATGGCCATGGGGTGGTCAAATGAAGTAATAAATGTAGGTAGTTAAACCAGTTGGCTAGCGCCCCTTACTAAAGAGACCCGCATTAATGGGTGATCCGACCATTAGAAGACTAAGATCACCGGTGTATTTGGTGTCATTAAGATCCAATTTAGAAATAATGGTGAAGTCAGATTTGGTAATGATGAATTTGGATTGGAAGTGGCTATAAAACACTACGTGGGATGTGTCAGATGGAATTATTCAGTTGCATGAGCATAAGTAGAGGATGAATTCTGTGCAGAGTGTTGAGTTAAGTGCAGTTTGAGCTATTGATTGTACTTTCAAGTTTTTAGGGGTAAGGGATGCTGAGTGGCCTTGATGCCATGGAAATTTCTAGTGAGTACGAGTCCCCTGTTTGTCCCATGGTTGTGGAAGAAGAAATCATGAGTATTCCAGTGGGTTTGTCATCCATTCCTAAGCGAAAGCAGTAGACTCAGAGACCCAGTCTTAGGTCACCAGAGAAGAGGAAAACTCACATGTCTGTGAGAATGCAGGGAGAAAGAACTGCACAGAATGGGTCATTGAGATCAGGAGCTGTTGAGTCTATGGCACCTTGGGGTATCTTAGTTCATGATATTTTGCGATACGTCGCTCCTACACATCTAGGAGCCAAGCCACGGTAGTTGTCAAAAAATTGGAAGTACCTTCCCAAGTTGCTAGTGCTGTCAAAAGGGATGACATGCTTAGTCGATATCATCCCTACTTTGATTAGGCTCAATTTCGATGATCATGACCTAATATTACTTAAATATGTATAGGAAAATCCATATGAATATGTCCCCATGTCACCTGGTGGCCCCATTCAATGAATTCTGAAACCATGGGCCAGTGGGTTAGACAAGTTTGGGCTATTGGGGCTCATCAATATGCCCCATTTCGGCTTCTTGAATGAATCACATGCATGTGTGAAGCAACTGTTGGTGTGTTTCCATGGAGGGATGCTTTAGCTGACTACACCAATCCCGGTTATAGTCAAATTTATTGCGAGCATTACTGGCTTGCTGAAGGCTAGGGAGGACCCAGTGCAATACATTCATGGGAGAGATACGGACAAGAAACTTGCAAGCAGCTGAATGAGCAGTTTGGTTTACAACAGGATGGTCACACTTATAGCATTGATAGCATTAACTCATAGGTGGTGCACATTGGCACAAGAATTTTGGCTAGCAAGATTGTTCGCAGCAATTGATCATTGCAATGCAAGTCAGGTGTTGTCTCCTATGCCCAGAAATGTGTTGAGGGGGTACAAATGAATTGGTCTCTATTTTTGTTAAATCAGTTGCTTAAAGATGCGCTTCCTGCTCAGACCGGGTGACCCTTTTCCTATAGTTGGCTATTGATTCTTATCACTCTTGTTGCTTGGATGGAACCTAAATACTACCACTCAATGGCAGTTGAGGAATTCAAGGTTCACTGCGGTACCCGCTATCAAAAGCTATGGTGGGTCGAAGAGCCCAATCGACAAGCAGACTATTCCATTCATTTCTGGGTCTATTGGGAAGTGCTGCAAGTTGCCACCATTGTCGTTCCTATAGGTTCTCCATACGCCACGACCAAGTATCAGCGGATCCTTCGGTTTGCAATTGGACTCCACTCCATTCATATTTATGCCCAACGGGACCCTGATCGGCAGTGGCCACCATTTCCATAGAAAGTCACCATTGAAGATTTGGACACTTTTGTGCAAGACTGGCTAGGGGACTGGCGCATCCTGGTGAATCATGAGGAGTTAACTATGGACCTACACCTATATTTCCCTAATGAACCTACCCCGTAGGAATTGAGCACCCATGATTCTGACAATGAGTCATTGACGAATCCTTAAGATGTAGCACAGCGTATGCGGGAGGAGACTCACACCAAATGGCATCAGGATTAAGAGGTAAATAGTGGTACCAAATCAGGGATGGAAGACTAGCTGTAGCGGCTTATCAAAGCTGTCAAGGATTCATCTATGGCTGTGACTATGGTGATCCAAAAATCCAACCATGAATAATTTGGCATGGTAAGAGATAGACTAGAGTCCATTTTTTATATTATTTCCAAAGAAACATTGGCAAGACCTCTACTGCAGGACAACCCGTTAATCAACATTGAGCCTCGGGCTAGGAATGTTCAAGTTCCCCTGACTACGATCAATGTCGGCAATGAAGAAGTTCACCAGCTGCTGCACCCAATCCAGAGTGTGGCATCAGATCTAAACAAACTGTCAGCTATAGAGTTGGTTGAGTTGCATCATGGCACTGCACTAGAGTTGGCAGCATGGAAAAATGATTTGGTTGAGGGCTATGTCCAGTCCCAGAATACCGCTAGGAAGCTGCAGAAGGATGTAGAAAAGCTGCACTAGGTCCGCATGTAGTTGAAAGAGGAAAATTTACAAGAAATAAACTAGTTGAAGGCGACACAGGCTGAGTTTAAGTAGAAGGCTACTGAAGAGATTACTGACCTCAAGAAGGCACAAGACCGCCTGATTATTGAATAGGCATAACTATGTGCCTCATGTAGTGAAGTTGAGCAGGCTATTTTTTATTCCTGCAAGAACATTTTTGACAACATCATAGGGATCACCCCAGTTGAAAAGGCCAAGCAATTGGGGAAAACTCTGGTTCAACTTTAGGATGCTAACTTGCTGCTCCAGGCTGAGGTACAACCCACAATGCCTCTCGATAAAGTTACGGAGCGTAAGACCTCCATTGAAGAAACTGCCACTCAGTTTGGCACCATGGAGAAAGAGGCTAAAACTATTATGGAGGAGACTAGGTAGTTTTGTCATATTATTGTCCAATATGAGCAACTTGATCAACTGACTGCGGAAGTCCAATAGGTAGAAGACCAACTGATAACCCTAAAGACATTGCTGAAGGCCATGCTGCTGATGGTGCAAATCACCTAGGGTACAAAACTGAATGATCTACAACAACAGGTTTCCCATGCATAAGAATGCCAACAAAAGTACCATGAACAGCTCGATGAATTCCAAGAAATCGATGGCCAGTCAGTTGTTAAGGCCATCACCACGCTCTAGGCTATTCAAGAAAATCGACAAATGGTCGAAAACAAGGCTAGTGAGGAACACCTTGTCCAACAAACTTTGACTAATTTTCAGAGTACCACCAGTAAAGTCTAGCTTCAGGTTCATGAAATTGCATAGCAATTTCAATATTTAAAGGATAATACTTCGGCACACACCCTGTCTACTTGATGTGGCTCGAGGGTAAGACACAAAACTGTGTTGGGGGCTTGTTCACAAGGGCTTTGGGGAAAGTGAGTTGTGCAGAATCGTGGAAGCTGCGCAAGCTCATGCGGTACTGTGTAAGGATAGATTGATGCAATAAGAGGAGGAATAACCACTTTTTGAATATTTTATGTACATTTTGACCAAGTTTTGTTGCAATATCTCAGTAGCGATTAGAAGTCAGTTAGTAGTGGACCCTCAATGCAAAGGTTTAAGCATATTTATATATCTATCTTGAGGATATCCAAAGGGCGATTGTGCGCAATCGTATGTGATAAGATATGATCTGATCTGTTTAATGGAGAATTTTTTGTCTTAACTGTGATTTTATCTGGGTTTCTTTCTGATGTATGCAGTCTCCAGTTTTGGAGAAGAATTCTGTAATGTGGTACATTTGTGCAAGGTTAATATGATGCAATGAGTATGGATGAATTCTTATCTGTTGTTATAGATCTATTATGATGCTGTGACTCTATTATGTTACAATGGCATCATATAGATGTGATTTAGTCTCTTTCTGCTACATCAATGCGATCTATTGCTTTTATTTCTATGCAATCTGTGTTTTTGTAACTGTTTGATCCATTGTGAGTAATGATGTTCCATGAATAATGCTGCAATATTGTAATACTGTGTGATGACTGCATAATTTATGTCATCCCTCAGTTGGATCCCAATATCCTCCTTTCGCACTCTCGGAAACTCGGTTCCGATAGCTCTCCCTTGAACGCCTCGGGTGAGACCTCATCTACTCCACAAACGTTGCTGGGCAGGGTAAGACCTATTTTGGTAGGTTCTTAGGGAGGTTGTACTATAGGGTGTCGATAGAGTGGGAACCCCTATCGACGAAGCTTTGCTGGTGGGTTTCGCCAATATCTAATTCGTGAGGATCTTCATGGATTTGGAAAGTCCTTTTTGCACCTATCGGGGATTTGACTTGTTTTAGTAAGCATTCCTTTTGACCAATGTGAATAACAGCCTAGTTCTTTCTATTAGATTTTTATCATTCAAGCTAGCATTATGATATTAGGATCTTTAACTGAGATAATAACATGCACAAGAATAAAACATAAGAGACCAAAGACACAAAGAATTTTCCTCAGGGAAACCATAAAGGAGAAAAACCCACAACTTCCTCAGAGATAGAATCAACACCAAAATTAAATCATGAAAACATAAAAATGATCTCCTGATAGCAATAGTCTCTCTCTTGTCCAAGTAACTTCTCCTCTCACTCATGCACCCCAATGAGTGATTGTGTATGTGTGTGATAAATAGAGATGCTCACTCTCTATTTATATTCTTTCGTTCACTTGAAACCCACTCCAACATATCGGCCTCTCTTAACAATTACTTACTAGAGCTGACATCTCTATGAGTGTCTAACAACCCTAGTGCCCCACAACTTGTGGGGACTTTTTCTCCTCCGACCAACAAGGAGGTTTATCCTTAACACAATGGTGGGGACTATTCCCCTGACTTACAATGACTCACCTAGGGTTGACTTCTCTAGGATAGTCTAATAATCCTAGGGACCCATAACTATGGGGACTTTAACCCTTGACCATTAGGAGGGTTACCCAAAATGACTTGACATGAATTTTTTATATTATAGAAACTTCCCGGATTAAACATTGGGGTATGACATGACTCAATTACATTATAGAAACATCCTGGAATAAACATAGAGGTACAATACATAAGATATACAGATGAATACATTCTGAAGTTACAATTACATCAACACTCCCTCTTAACTAGGAAGGTATTCTCTTGACACAATTTATCAGTACAAGTCTTCTTCTTTGTATCATCTAGAATCATCATTGATCCCTCTTCATCTTCACCTTCAAGTAATATCCATCTTCAAGTCATCTTCATCTTCAAGTCATCTTCATCATCGAATCTGGATCATCACTGGATCTGTCTCATTACTCGTTCTGGATCATCATCACGAGGTTTTATCTCTTGATTCTTCTCATCATAGGAATTTCTACAGAGATATCCATTTTCATGCTGGTTGTAGGCCTAACCTCCATGTAGGTCTTCTTCCAACACTTATATCTGACCCTAAGTTAGAATGGCCTACCCATCACTTGTATCTGATCATGTAGGAACCAATCCTATAATCATATCAGAAAGGTACACCCAGCACTCACATCTGACCATGTTGGAACACCTCCCACAACCCTATAAAAAAGGACCAGCACTCACATCCATCAACCAATGTCGAAAATTCCCAACACTTACACTTGGCCATGCGAGGAACCAATCCTCCATGCTAAACGGCTTTGCACTTACATATAACAACCAATTTTAGAAAGGCTTAGCACTCATATTTGACCATGCAAGGAACCAATCCTTCATGCCGAAAGGGCTCTGCACTTACATCTGACAACCAATGTCAGAAGGGTGTGCACTCACATATGATATTGTAGGAACCAATCCTACAGTCATATCAGAATGGCCCCCAGTCCTAGACTGAGCTGTGTGGTAATTGACCAGGCACCTCCATTCCTAGAATGGCAACAACCCTTATATCTGATCAACTAGGAACCAATCCCTCAATCACATAAGAATGGCCATGCACTCACATTTGGTCATGTAAGACTACATCTTACAGTCGTATCAGAAAGGCCCTCGGTCCTAGACTGAGTATACCTGGTAATTGACCAGGCACCTTCATTCCAAGAATGTCATTCAACGCTTATTTCTGATCATGTAGGAACTAATCCTATAGTCACATCAGAATGGATCAGCACTCAAATATGACATGGAAGGAACCAATCCTCTCACCATGACAGAATGGCTTAGCTCTTACATCTAACCATGGAAGTAACCAATCCTCTCACCATGTCAGAATGGAGCTAGGTCTCATCATTTCCCCTTGGGATGAACCTAGATCTAGAGAACACCAAGCTTCTCCCTGAAGTACATGAACTTCACCCTAGCCAATGGCTTTGTTAATACATCAGCTATCTGTTTGTCCGTCGCAACATATTGGAGCTTCACTGCTCCTTTCTACACCATATCCCTGACATAGTGATACTTGATCTTGATATACTTCGACTTTTCATGGAACACTGAGTTCTCCGACAACTTCACACAACTCTGGTTGTCACAATGTATATAAGTAGCATCCACATGGAGATTAAATAAATCAAACAGTATCTTCCTCGGCCATACTGCCTCACAACTAGCTGATCAAGCTGTGACATACTCTACTTCATTTGTACTCAGTGCCACATAATATTGCTTCCTGTTAAACCAAGAGATCACACATGATCCCATACTAAAGAAACACCCTGAAGTGCACTTCCTGCCCAATCTAGATCAGCATAACTTTCTAGGTTAATCTTTTGATTCACCTCATACTTGAGCGCATAATCAACTATACCCCTGCATTCTTTGCAACCATTAGGTGAACATGTCTCAATGTGTTCACAACAAAGCAAATATCTCGTCTTAGGTAAATCAATGACCCAATAATCTGACAATACATGGTAGCATCAACCGTCCCTGATGAAACATCACTCAATAGCTTCATGTTCAATTCCATAGGTGTGTTCATGGCCTTGCAGTCCATCATACTGAACCTCTTCAGGATCTCTATTGCATACTTCCCTTGTCCACACCTCCATGCCTAGAAAATAGTGCATCGACAAATAAAAGGAGCATCACTAGTCTTCTGCCTTCAACCTTGAAGCAAAGTTTGGAATCCACTTTACTTTCAGTAAAGCCTAAAGTCATCAGTAATCTGTCATCCTGTCGTACCATGTCAAACCTCAGGATATTCTGTAGTCACTCCCTCTGAAGTGGAGCATCATACTTCCTCTGTCTTCCATACTCTATTCATTGAAACATTATGTACCGGAGTGACAAGTAGCTTCCTATGCTACTCATATTCTATGTATCCATCTAGGATCACTGGATACCAAGATCCTCTATCTTGAAATTTTTCAAAAGTTCTTCTCGCACCGATATGTGAGCTTGTCATCCTTTATCAACATTGTAGCAAAGGTTCAGATCTTCATCAAGCTCATCATGTATGTGTTATCCCATGGGTGTCTTCCGAACTCATACAAGGCCTTCTTTTATTTTCACACATGATTCTGCCTGTCATGTGTCTCAACTCCCACTGGCTGCAAATGTCTCTTTGTAGTCTATGCCTTGTATCCCACGATGTTTCCATCTACTGCATGATGGAACTATGAACTTTCCTTCATGTATCGATACTGCATTCTAGACATCATTCTTCTTGAACTATTCTTTGCTTTCTTCTTGGAAGGTTCTGCATCAATGATGTCACTACATTTTTCATATTATTTTTCATCTTGAACTATCATTACTTGTTCTTCGGAACAAGTCTAATTCTTCTTTTCTTGTAGGCGATTATGTATGTGATCTTTCCTACAATTCAAAGGCATTTGTATGGTTAGAAACATTTCATAAGGAATATTCATACTGGCAAATTCTTATGCATAAATATATGATCATGCAACTACTTTAGCCAATACAACATTCATCCATATCGCACGGAAACGTTTCTAGATGCCTTCCATCTCTACCAAGACGACATTGAGATTGTGCACTAATCCAATATGTCAACAAAGAGGTTTGATTCTAGATAAGTAGCAATGGATAGTTGTATAGCACCATGAGCTACTTATCCATCACATGCATATTAGTAGTATACTATCATTAATGCAGACATTCTATCATGCATAATACATTAAATAAATATAAACAAATGCATAACAAAACAATATCATGAAATGACAATTGAATACTTATCTTTATTTGTTTAATGGGTAGATTCCTTCTTGAGCCTTTAGCTTCATTGTATTCTTCATTCATAATAGCATCTTTTCTTATCCAAATGATAAGGTGGATAAGACATTCTTCAAGAATTTAGTTCTTTGTATTCCTCATCGCTTGAGGGATCTTCTTTGGATGGCGAGAGCTTGAAATTCAGTTTCTCCCATCTTTTCTTCTCTTATTATGAGTCGAGCTTATTCTTCTTCCTAGAGTCTACTGAAAGTAATCACTTCCTTCTAGCACACATTCCTTGAATGAATGAATCCCATGATCCTGGGAGGCCATTCAAGGAGGTTATCACCACTTCTTCATTCTCCACTTATTCTTCTACCACTTCAAGTTGTTCTTTGATTTGAGAGACCCTTGTAAAGTATGACTGTATGGTCTCTGCATTCTAGATCTTCACATTCTTCAACTTGTTTTTTAAGGTCATATTCTGAATTATGTTCTTCCCTTCAAATAGCTTGGTCAAGGAATCAAACATCTTCGGTGTCTTTAGGGAAGAAACTTGTGGTACAAGTTGATCCATAACTGGATCAGTAATGATCTTCTTGGCCTTGACCAAGTTCTTCTTGTGTAAGGCTTTGAGCCTCATCTCCCTATGGAACTAGAACCTCTACACTTGTGTAGATGTCCAATTCATTTTCTTCAGAGAGATCATATACTTCCATGATTGGAATTTGTCAACTTCACCAAGCTTATCATCAGGATGGTGTGGTATATCACTTTGAAATGAGAACCTCAAATGCAAATAGCAAAAGATTAGATCTTACCGATTTGAGGTCTCCGTCCTGGTTCCGGAGCTGGCTGATCTAGGGTTTGTCAAAGAAACCCTAATTTTCAAAACTTGGAATCTTTCAGATATAATTGCATAGAAAGATATATCTCTTCAATTTGAGCTGTCCAATGTACTCCTTTTCTGAAAACAGTGGAGGGAAGCTCTCGGAACAGGAAGCCCTAGTTTTCCAATTTCTTCTGTAGAAATCCCTATCACTGTTTCTATGGTATCTATGAAATTAATACTCCTCTATTTCTGAAAAATTGCATGGAGGTAGCCTTGAATGTTCTTGTTCCAACACCATAGTTTTTATCAGAATTGGTTTAACCAATTGGGACTTATGATCATTTTCCCAAGGTGACCTGTTACAGGACTGTCTAGCACAGTGAAGTTGTACGGACTTCCATGTGTCACTGGTTACTCTTCTAAGTATGAAACTAAGACCACAAAAAGTAATGTCTGTGCCATTTTTGGAACATTTTTATAAATTTCATTTGGACCTTTTTATCCCAAGATATATCAATTCTTCTGAGGTGTCCTATTTAGAGATGAATTTTGGAAGAGGTTGGAACCCTAACTTGGAGGGGTCATATCCCCTATAATATAGCGAATTTAAAGGCTGAATTTTGGACATAGTGTAAATAAGGAATGTATATTTGTCTTGTGCATATTTCAGCTCCTAAACCTTCTCCAACCCCGAGATATAGAGAATGTACCAAAACGTACCAGTTTTACTATTTTAGGGTTTTTTTCCAACTTGGGGTCAAACTAGGGTTTGACTTTCCCGGAGTTTCACCCAACCAAAAAACTTGATCCAGGTCTATAAAATTTGATTTTGATGAGGAGAGAAATCATATTCCAGGCTCACTCAAAACTTCCTCTTCCATAGAAATCCCTAATTTCCCACACCAAAAACTGAAAATGCTCGGAATGCAATTCTGCTTTGACAAAAAGATGCACCCTTCAATGGAGATCCATTGTAGCATACTTTTGCTGATGGATTGTGGAGAGAGACCCAAAAAGTAAGAATCCCTATATTCTATAGCTGTAAAATGTCTTCTTCTTAGGTTAGCTCTAATACCATGTTAGATTTTTATCATTCAAGCTAGCATTATGATCTTAGGATCTTTAACTGAGAGAATAACATGCACAGCAATAAAACACAAGAGACAAGAGACACAAAGAATTTTCCTCCGGGAAACCATAAAGGAGAAAAACCTACAAATTCCTCAGAGATAGAATCAGCACCAAAAGTAAATCCTGAAAACATAAAGATGATCTCCTGACAGCAGTAGTCTCTCTCTTTCCCCAACAACTTCTTCTCTCACTCATGTCCCCCAATGAGTGAGTGTGTGTGCGTGTGTGTGATAAATAAAGAGGCCACTCTCTATTTATATTCTTTCGTTCACTTGAAACCCACTCCAATATGTCGGCCTCACTTAACAATTACTTACTAGAGCCGACATCTCTAGGAGTGTCTAATAACCCTAGTGCCCCACAACTTTTGGGGACTTTTCCTCCTTCGACCAACAAGGAGGTTTATCCTTAACACAATGGTGGGGACTATTGCCCTAACTTAAAATGAATCACCTAGGGTAGAATTCTATAGGATAGTCTAATAAACCTAGGGACCCATAACTGTGGGGACTTTAAACCTTGACCAATAGGAGGGTTACCCACAATGACTTTACGTGACTTGATTATATTATAGAAACTTCTAGGAATAAACATCGGGGTATGACATGACTCAATTACATTATAGACACATCTCGGAATAAACATCAGGGTACAATACATAAGATATACGGATGAATACATTCCGAAGTTACAATTACATCAACACTTTCGAATCTCTCATGTAATTATATATTTTATAAGCCTGTTACTTCCTAATGTACACTTATTCAATACAAGATTAAGTTATGCTCCAGTTTCAGTCTCCTTTTGTGTGAATTTTTCATGTTTGATTAGCAATTTTATGAGTGTAATTGATATATCTCTAGGGTTCAATTTCCACATGGTATCAGAGCCTTTTTGGATTGATTTATCTCCTTCCAAATTGTTATTGTAGGTTTGACATCACTGATTGGGATCACATTCTGCTGAGTAAAGGGCACAGGAGCTGAGATATGGACCAATCTCAAAGGATCATCTTGACTCCATTCAATTTCTTCAAATGGAATGTTGAGATGGAGATATTGTTGAGAGTGAAACATCTCTACAAGGTTACCATGGCTACTGGGGTAGAGCCCAATGTAGTTGTAGAGAAAATCAAATGGCACAATAGGAGGGATGAGGCCTATGGTCTTTTGTGTCCGAGTATTTCAAGAGACCTCCTCTTCCATATTAATTCATTGACATCTCCTAATGAGGTGTGGGAGAAGCTTGAAGAGATTTTTGGAAATATGGTTGAGATGAGAGGACATCAAATCAAGAATGAATTGATCTCCTTGAATTCCAATAGCTTCAATTAATTACAACTCTTTTTTTCCAAGTTTAAGGACCTTGTTTTACAGTTAAAACAATGTGGGATTGAAAAGGAGGAGGAACTAGTTTTGACTATTATCTCAAAGCTTGGTCTTAACTATTCAGTGTTTGTTTCAACCTTCTATACCACTAAATTGACGGCTCGAACCTAAAATATTCCTAAGCTTGTTGAGTTCATGGAATCCCTCACTCGGGAGAAAGATAAATTGGTGATGATGGGCACCATCAAACCTTCCAAAGACCAATATTTAGTTGCTGGATATTCGAAGGTGGATTCAAAAATCAAGAAAAAAGATAAAAATACACCTGAAAAAAAGAGAGACAAGGCAAAGTCTCAAGAGGAGTCCTCAGGCTCCAAGAAGAACCCCTAGAAGAAGAAGAACAAAGGAGAAATGAACAATTGCACATACTACAGTAAGGGCTATCATCCTGAGAGCTCTTGTATAAAAAAGTAGATAGACATGTTGAACCAACTCCTGGAGAAGAACAACATATCCCTTATTGATTGCTCAAAGAAGAGGGAAGGAGGATCAAATTTTGAATACAAGGAGAGAGTACATGCCTTGGTTGTTGGAACCTCAAGCTCACCTAGTTTCATCATTGATTCTGGAGCTTCAAGACATATGGTTTAGACAAAATATATCTTCTCTTCTCTTGACATGTCGGAAGGTCCACCAATAGTTTTGGGAGATAACTTTCTGACTGATAATATTGGAAAGGGTAGGATTGATCTTGACCATGGTAATTTCAATAATGTGTTGTATGTTCTAGTTCTTTCCTCTAATATCTTGTCAGTGTATCAGATGACTCACACTAGGTCTCCAAATAAAGTCATCTTATCTCCCAGTGAAGTTGAAATCATTGATATTTCAAATGCTAAAGTCATAGAAAAAGGTGTTGTTGATCACACTTCGAAGGTATAGAAGTTTTCCCATTTTCTACTCTACTCAAACCCTTCTTCTCTTATTACTCATGATAATGGAGCAAGAAAGATTTGGATTGAAATATTTGGCCATATTAACTACAAGTATTTTTCTGATTTGAGTGAAAAATACATGGTCATAGGGTTACCAAATATCAAGTTTTATATGGAAGTCTGTTAATGTTGTATCCTAGGAAAACACCAAGAGCACAAGTATTAGAGAGTTATTCATGAGAGAACCTCTACACCTCTTGAGTTGATCCACAATGACATTGCTGGTACATTCCCTCATATTTACATGAGTCAAGCCAAATATGCAATCACCTTCATAGATGAATTTTCCAGGTATTGTTGGGTTCACTTCCTAAAGCATAAGTATGAATTTTTTGACCTCTTCAAAGTATTTAGAGCCTTGGTTGAAAACCAGTCTGGAAGGAAACTTAAGATCCTTAGATCTAAAAATGGTGGTGAGTATGTCAATTCAGAGTTCATCCAGTATTTCAAAGATGAAAGTATCTATATGCAACATTCTATTCCTTACACACCACAAAAAAATGGTGTTGTTGAGAGAAAGAACAGATCACTAAAGGAAATGACAACTTGTATGATGGAGGCTAAAAATTTTCCACCAAAGTTTTGGGCCGAAGCTATAAACTATGCATCCTATATCTAGAATAGGGTGCCACATAATCATCTTGATGGTATGTGTTGGTCTCTTTGGCCAGACCTGGGTTTCCTTTATTGTACCAACAAAACCCCTAGCTCACTAGCCCTTTCGGCGACAGACCGCAGAGCAACCTGAAGTCTCACCCGAAGTGATCTTGGATGGGTCAGCTGAAGACTCAGGTGTATTCAACTGGGTTCTGTAGCATCCTATGGTCTCATGAATCTTCTTCACTAGTAGGATCTCTCCGTGATAGTGATCCCTCCTTCTAGCTGGAATCTGGTAGGAAGCAGACTTTTATCGCATCGCTGCTTCTAGCGCGATGCACAAACTATCTCCTCTGCTCATCTCTTGTCCTATGATATCCCACACTGTGGTTCCTTCGGCAGTGCGATATCACCTTTCTCTACTTGTGATATCCTTTACGGTAAGACGTCAATATGACTCTCATGGCCCAAAGGCTTCCTCCCTTAGCATAATAGTTAAGCTAACAGCCTCACTTAGACTCCTACAGCATTATATGCTTAACATCAACTATGCTGAACTCACAGAACTCATATACCGGAGTCACTTAACACTGTGCCTATCAAACTATTATGAACTAAACAATGGTAAACTCATATACAGGCTACTTCATACCTTCAACTTGCATTTAACCCTCTATGTGCTATAAACTGAAGAATAACATACATACGTTCATCAACTGATAAGCAACATTCATGTAACAAATAATAGCTAATACATAAGTAAAGCACAAACACATGAAATAGTTGCACAACACACGGATTTTACGTGGTTCACCTCCAGGGGGGAAGCTACATCCACAGGAACTAGTTTTTATATTATATCTTTAGAGGATAAACACAGTTCCATTACAATCTGATATGTAGCTCGAGATCTTCTGGGAAAATCCGCACACACAACCGGGAGCCCTTCTCTCTTAGATCTCTTCTCTTATATTGCCTTCTCTTACAATATACTCTTCCTCTCTCTCTCTCTCTCTCTCTCTCTCAATCCCTGTGGATTGTTACATACATACTCAAGGATCCATCTACTGGTTACAGTAAGATAACACAGGTGGATTAATAGGACCAGAGCTTGACTCTTACAATACTGAGACGCTAGAGACACTTGACTAGCTAAATGACGCAACGACTATCCCCCGTCTGATTGTCTAAGTAGCTACCCAATTGTCTAAGTATCTAAACTTTTACATTACAAGATACATGCTTATATAGGCAACCTGAAGGTCTCTCCATTACAACACTATGGGCCTTTCCCAATAGTAACCCAAAAACCCTAACTGTGATAGTCGGCACGTCTGTATTGTAGGCTGCCGCTTACCGTCACACCACAGATTTCTGCAGTCTTCCACACTTCCCAGCACTGATCATGGGTATGGGTGTCACTTCCTATTGTCCTTTGTCTTCAATGCCTCATCATGTTTCTCCCTTCCCTTTATGAGGGTAGCTGAGCCCTCTTGTCTTTGCCACTGCCTTAAGTGCAGTGGTTGAGCTCTCTCTTCTCAGCCGCTCAGGTACTGTCTTCTTTGACTTCCCTGTCTTGATGTAGCAGCTTTTCCTGTAGCTTCAGGACCCTGATCCAATAGTCCCCTAACACTTACTTGTGGCTCATCCCTGAGCCACTAACAGCTGGATTCTCCTACTGTAGCTTCTCCTTGGATTCCTTCGAAGTCCTTGTGAATTTATCTCGAAGTCATGCGACTTCGTTGTTCATAGCTTCGACACACTCTTGTTCCCTTTCAAGCATAGCTTGACTAATGCCGGAGTCTTCTATATAATCAATTTCACTCTTTCTTGTAGTGAACTCCTTGACCTTCTGCTCAACCGCATCGATTAGCTCTGCAATTTGTTCCTGATATGGTTCAAGCAGGTTATTGAATTGTATCTCTTTTGCTCTTAACCGTTGTGCTTCCTATTGCAAGCGGTTTATCTTCATCATCTTCTTCATCTTTGCAAGAGATCCTAAGCTCTTGAATTCTTCCTTCATTCCCGTTGTGTCCTTCTCTATGTTCTGAATGCTCTGCTGCAATGTCATTCTATCTGGGAGCTCATCTAGCTCCGACCATGTCTTCGTCGCATCAACTAATAATGACTCTGCATCATCTATGTGACTTTTCATCTGTGTTGAAGCAAGTCTAAAGGCCTCTTCCCTTGCTTCCTTGTCTACCTACGGTGTGCCTGGTGCTCGAGATTCAAGCTCGGCAATCTGTGCTTTGTGGTATTCCTCTATCTTAGTCACTGTCTCTTCCAGAGCCTTTGCTCTGTCTGCAACTCTTCTTACCTTCTGCGTTAGAGGTAAGGAAAACTCAATCTTACACTGGGGTAACTCCAATGCGATGCTCTACAGGGTCTGGCTGAGATCCTGTTCTCTTTCTTCATATGTTCTTATCTCATCCACCTTTGTCTGAAGGCCTACAGTGAGTTCTGCATTCTTCTGTTTCAGCTGGGTGTTCTGCTTATAAGTCGCAAGCTCTCTATCCCTGATCTCTATGGCTAGCTACTGCTGGATCATCTATAACTGATCAACGGGGAACTCTGTAAGATTAACCTCAACAGGTTTTCTAATATGTATCTATACATCAATCATTCAATTAGGGAATTAGATGCTCCCTGGCGATATCAACACTGTATTGATGCGATCCTTTATAAGGATTTCCTCGCGGGAAACCGATTTTTTTGAGCTTTCTCCTGCTGTCGCCTTGACTAGCTGAGTCTGCTCTATGGCAGTTTTCTCAGTAAATGCTTTCATCTCCAAAAGCTGCTTTTCTACCATGCTCTGCAGCTTGTCTTGCGATGTCTGCATCGCCTGAAATGAGTCCTTCATTTCCTCCTTCAATCTTGTTGCGATTTGATCGTATTCATTTTTTGTTAGTGTGGTCACTAAAGCTGGCTTTGGTGCTTTTAATTTTTTCTTCTTTGGTGCGTTGAGTGGCACCTCTTTTGCATCTTTCCTCTTTTGTGCCGATGATGGCACTTCTACTGTATCTTTCATCTGGGATCCCTCTTTATCTTTTCCTTTGTCCACTGGGTCTGTCTGTGCGGTACCTGTTAGTAGTGTTGTGGCATATTCTAATGCTTTCTTCCACTCGTCATCAAAGTCTTTGATGACGTCTTTGACATCTTGCGTTATCATCCTGAATGATCCATTTGCCCAGTTATCCATTTTAGACCTTTTTGGCCTTAGGTATATTCTATGGCTGTCTGCCATGAAATCAAGCCGATTATCATATATGTCAACAGTCTCTGTAGTGATCCGTGGTGTCTCTTGGATGAATTTATTCAACAACTTATAGTATTCATAGAATACTATCATATTGATCTTTTTCTTGGCTGGGTTGTTGCTCTCCCATAAGTTTGCATAGCGTGCGCCTCTGCAGTCGCTGCTTCGTGGCTATATAAACTGGGTATGGGGCGGTTCTTTCCATCCGACGAATGCACATAATATGAGTAGCCATGAGAAATGGAAGGGGTGGTTTGCCTTGTCTTGTGCTGTTAAACAATCTTGAAGAAAAATATTTAGTAAAAATAAACACCAATTAAATTGTTCACCTTCTGCAACTTGTATGGCAAGGTGAATTACTGATCCTGTGACTTCCTTTGGCTGAAATTTTGTTAACAGTCTACCTGTGAGTAAACCGGCTATGAATCTAAGTGTATCGTCTGCTATTGCTGCGAGGTTGTAAGCCTGACCTCCTCTCTGTAGCTTATACTTGGTAACTAGGGCTGCTGGTAGCTTGGAATCTTTGGTTGTTCCTGATATATGTGTCTTAGGGTCCTTACCAGTCTTGGATAGCTCGGTGATGTGGTGTATCGGGTCAACGTTCATATCGACCTTGTTACCTATCCAGAGGTAACCTCCATGTACACAAGAAAATAGCACGTGCACCACGGCATTAACCTTTGCACCTCATCCAAAATGTGGTATTCTCAACAAATTGATCAAGCCTGAGCGCTCAAGAATCTGGACATGTTCCATAGGAACAAATTCATCTGCACCGGTCCTCAGGTTCCTTTGAACCATAAGATACTGATCTGGGTGAAACTGAGGATATGTCTTACTGTCTCCAAGGTTATAGTCTATAAATTTGAGATTAGGGGCATATCCTAACAGATCTCCATCTTCCTTTACACGAGAATCAATAGGCGGTAGGGGAACAAGAAACTTAGCACCCTTGGGAATGTTTACCTCTGGTGCATCTTCAAATCATGGCACGATATATTTTGTTTCCATATGAACTTCTTCCTCCGGCTCTAGGATGGATTCTTCTACTATCTGAGCGTGACTCCTCATCCTTGGTGGTTGTCTGACCTATGATGTACCTAATTTCACAACCTTGGGCGGCATCGTCATAGCGAACGCAAGGCCACCACACTGGAATCTCTGTACAATGTCCTCTAAAGGCTCTGTCTCAGATAGAAACCACTCGGTGCAATACTCTAGACGGGAAATGGCTGCGAAATTGGGGAAACTAGCACTTTGTAACTGAATTATCTCTTCACAGGACAACTCTCCAAATTGCTCTGTAACTCTCAGAAATCGCAAAAGTGACCCTTCTGTGTGAATGATTGCTAACTTTATAATGAAAGCGATAATCTTTGAAGCAACGGTCATCTAGGCTGGAACAATCGGTGGTATTAATTGCATGGACAAGACAATACCCGTCGTTTTGATCCTCATTAATTGCTAAAATCCGATCAAATTTCCCTCTAAACTTGTGTGCAGGCACCGGTCTCGACCAAGATTTAGCAGATTTGGAAAAATCATTATACTGTTGCGAAATATATGGTAACGTATACCGGTCATCTATGTATTAACTGCTTGTCAGAAGGCGAAGTGACTGGCCCTCTGTCTCTTTTCAAACTTGTCTACATGGCACGGGGAGCATCGCATTGCTGCGATGTCACACCACATCATCTCAAACCCAAGTGTCGGAATGAACTCTGCAATTCGTCCTATGACTTGTGCAACATAAATTTTCTGATGCGATTCCTCATACTTGGATTTTTTATTTATTTATTTTTTTTAATATTTTTTTTTTTGGTGTAGACTCATTCACTGTGTGATGCCTCCTTTCAACTACACTGGACATCTACACTCTCAAAGTTGTCTAAGTTAGGGTTGGGAGGTGAAGTGGCTATTACTATAAAGCTTAAGCCTACTGCCATTAATCAACGTAGGAAGAAGCTCCCCATTCAGTTTGCTGAGCTGAATGGCACCTCCTTCTGTAACATACTGAATCTGATATGGCCCCAACCAATGCATCTTGAACTTGCCTGTAAACTTAAAAAACTTACTGTCATATAGGAGCACTAGGTCTCCTATCTAAAAACTCTTGCTCTTAATGTGCCTGTCATGCCAAGCTTTTTCTCGTGCCTTCTGCACTTTCTGATGGAATCCTGCGATGAATTTGTCTTCCTCTAAGGCAAGCAGCTGCGCTAGCCTTTCATTCATCGTATCTGTATCAGCTATCTCAGTAATTTGAGCAACTCTTAAACTGGGAATAATATATTCCATAGGCATAACAGCCTCTTGTCCATACACCAAGCTGAAAGGTGTGTGTCCTATAAGTTTCTTACATGTAGTCCTATAAGCCCATAATACAGCATTAACCCTAAGGTCCCAATCATTTCTTTGGCTATCACAGATCTTAGTAAGGCCATTTTCTAGAATCTTGTTAAAATCCTCCACCGTACCATTAGCTTGAGGATGGTAGGGAGTGCTCTTATGGTGCTGGATCTGAAATCCCTCCGTGAAGGCCTCAATAGTGTGGTTCAAAAAATGTGTGCCTTGATCACTCAACAAAATTACTAGACATCCAAATCTACTTATGATTTTTTCAAAAATGAACTGTGCAGCTGTAGCAGCATCACAATTCCTTACTGCTTTTGCCTCCGCCCACCTGGTGAGGTATTCTATTCCTGTGATGATGTATCTCGCACCAGTTCGTTTCCTTGGTGGGTTGATAGGACCCACAAAATCTATAGCCCACTTGTCAAATGTCCGCAGCGTAATCTGTGGTCGCAGCGGCATTTCATCTCTTCACGAAGGTTTTCCTACCCTATGGAAGATATCGCAACATCTGCAAAATTCCTTAGTGTCTTTGTGCAACGTAGGCCACCATAATCCTGCAGTCAGGATTTTCTGAGCAGTCGGATTTCCTGCGAAATGACCTCCTGCAGTATCTGAGTGTGCTTCTCTAATAATGGTCTCTTTCTCATGCGGCATCATGCATCTGTGCAAGACTTCATCTGGACCTAACTTATATAGATGTCCTGCAATCAAAGTGAAGTATGCTTCTTGCACAACTAATTGTTTATTTTGCTGCTTAGTGAAGTCAACCGGTGCCCACCTTATGGTGAGAAAGTAAATAATATCCTCATAGTACTCATTTACGATCTGGATAGAAAATAATTGTGCATCTATCAAATTATCCTCTAAATTACTTGGTTCTTCTCCTGAATCTATTCATGATAGATGATCAGGTCCGGCATTTAATCTTCTAGGTTTTACAATAATTTCAAAATCATACTCCTGAAATAGAAGTAACCATCTACAGATCCTTCCTCCTAATATTGGTTTATTGACCAAATACTTTAAATAAGAATGGTTAATAAACATATTGAATGGGGCACCCAACAGGTAGTGCCTGAACTTCTGTAGAGCATACACCATGGCTAATCCTTCTCGTTCTGTAGTGGTGTAGTTCTTTTCTGCTGTAGATAGCTTTATGCTAGAGTACGCGATAGGGTGATCGATACCCCCTTCTCCTGGCTATGTTAGGAAAATTCCCAGTGTGATGCTAGATACATCCACATGAACATGAAATGGCTTGTTCCAATCTGGGAATACTAAGATGGGTGCTGTAACCATCTTCTCTTTAAGTGTGTCGAAAATTTGCTGGCATTCCTCATTCCATAGGAATGTCACGTCTTTCTTTAACATCTTTTCCATAGGTGCTATGATCTTTGCATAACCTTTGATAAATTTTCTATAGTACCCGGTATAACCAAGTACTATCCTCAACTACTTGACTGAGTTGGGTGCTGGAAGATGTACAATGATGGCAATCTTGGCAGGATCTACCATCAAGCCTTGTCTGCAAACAATATGACCCAACAAAATACCCAATGGTGCATAGAATATACATTTCTTCAAGTTAAGAGAAATCTGATATTGCCTACATTTCTCTAACATGAGCCTTAAATCTCCTATATGCTTGTCGATTAATCCAAATACAGTCCAATCATCAAAATAGACTTCCAAGAATTTATGAATGTATTCCTTGAATACAGCAACTACTACTCTAGAAAAGATAGCTGGTGCATTTTTAAGACCAAAGGGCATTACCGTATACTAGAATGAGCCCCATTCTATTGCAAAGGTGGTCTTATGTCGATCCTCTGGATGGATTCTGATTTGGTGATAGCCTGAAAAGCCATCAGTGAAGGAGTAGACCTCCTGTCCTCCCACATTATCTAAAACCTCATCAGTAAACGGTGACAAAAATGGATCATGAAGTGATGCATCATTGAGTTTGCACAAATCAACACAAATCCTGATGTCTCCTTTAGTTTTCTTTTCCTGCACAACCATGGGACTAGCCCATTCACTCTCTTCTACAGGTTCAATGATGCCTACTGCTAGCATCTTATCGATCTCATCCTTAAATTTTTCGTTATAGCAGTGATTCAACTTGTATGGACGCTGCTTAACTGGCCTAGCATCCTCTTTCAATGGTATGTGCATGACTCCCAAATATCCTACTATTCCCTTCATCTCTATGAACTTAGTGGGAAATAAGCCCTGATAGTCGTGTAAAACATCTGCAATGTGTCCTACTATTTTGTCATCCCAATAGTCTATTATAGAAGAAAACTTTGGTTTTGTTATTGTGCCAATATTGATATTTTTAATCTTGATAGGTTTTGTGATAGCTGGAATCTCGAGTCTTAGTCCATCAACATCGCGAGTCCCTTTTGAATCTAGAATGTTGATGCTGCGAGGATTCTCATCCTCATCATCTGGCTCTGCTACGAAGTTGTAACACTCAAGTGCATCTTCTAACTGGATAGCCCAGTCAGACTGAATAGACACTAATTGGGTATAGTCATCAAATATCTTGATTTTTATAATACCTAGGGCCTGATCAATGCTTGGGTACTCAGATTCAAAAGTGAAAGTGAGTAGAAAGTTGTCTATCATAAGTGGCCATGTGATAGCTCCTCTACACAATTCTGTCTCCGTGTACCAATTCCTTGGCACTATGTCTAAAGTGTGAATGAATAGGTGAACCCATTCATCCCCTGGAATTGCTAACCAACTCTATTCGCAAATCTGAATATGTGACCTGGGGTCACTCTCTCCTGTGTATTTCTGCTGTAAAGGTTCCTTATCATTATAAAATCTGATCGCCATCAGTCTCTTAAGATCATCCCATGATGCGATACGTTCCTTATGTGCATGGCACCATCTTGCAGGTGTGGCTTTTACTGCAAGGTCCATAGTTGTCATCCTCTCCTCTTGAGGAATTTCTTGTTCATACTGCTTTAAAAAGTCATTGACATCTGCTACGCCACGAAATGATGGAATGTCAATACTCTCGTCACCAATCTGACGCAGTGACTTAGTCATTAACACACGTCTACAAGATGAGACTTCGTAAAGTCTATTCTACCAATTTTTTAAACCAACCTCCGAATATGATGCACATGAGCTGTCGCATCGCCAACTGATATTTCCTTCTGTGGTAGGGTTGATGTAATCACTCTGATTAGCAGTCATCTGATAAAGGCTTTCCATGTTATGGGCCTCTTCCTCTGCTCAGATAGGTTCAATATACCTGGGACCCTAAAAAGGATCCAACGGTGCAATGACCCGGATCTGACTATCCTCAAAGGTCATTTGTCTTTTCTTTAAATCAATAACAACCATGTTATCAATTGCCCAATCAATACCTAGTAGAGATGGATATGGTCTACTATCGCCAATGATCTCTATAACTTCAAAGTCTACAAAGCTGTAGACTCTGTCAATATCAACTGGTACCTGCGGTAATCGACCCAGTGGTGATACCCACTGTTGATTGGCTAGTCACGGATGGATAGGAGATCTGGCTAACTTAGGGCTACCCATCTGTTCCCATGTCTGCATAGTCAGAACATTTACCTCTGATCCTAAATCTAGGATTACCTCATCCATTTCAAATTCTCCAACTCGTGCTGTGAGTCTCATCTCTCTTCCTGTTCTGGTATGGCCCATAATATTATGAATAGCACACTGCGCACTGCTCATGGAAGAAGATGGCTGACACTGATCTATGATGCGCTAAAGCTCACCGATAGCTTTCTCATTTATAACGAGTTTCAAGCAACTTCGTAGGAAGGATTGTACACTTCCTGTCAACTCATCCTCTTCGCACCTTCCTGATGTGGTAGCCTGCGATATCTGCATAGGACTAACGCCACAAGGTGTTTGCTACTATGGTACACCCCTGGACGGTAGTACCTGCGATCTCGATGCTGTAGGTTCAGTAAAGAAATTTTTAGCTTTTTGAAACGTTTCTTTGTTCTTCTACAGGTCGAGTGGTGTTAATTTAGTAGTGGCTTTACACACCCACTCCGGACCTGTGTTCTTTTCTGCATCCTGCGATGTCGGACTAGTAGAAGCACCACTGTGAGTCACAATGTTGACTCTTGGTTTTGGCTCTTTCTGCTCAGCAGAAATAAGCTGAATGTTCTATTTAGTTGTTGGATTAGGGTCTCTAATCTTGGCTATCAAGATCAGACAATATTCTATAGGGTGATCATAGGACTTGCAATACTTACATGTCGTACTAGGGTTCTGACAGTCCCTAGCATAATTTCCTACAATTCCACAATTGTAACAAGTAATAGGTCCACGGCCACGGCCAAATCCTTCTCCATGGCCAAAGCCTCCTCCACGGCCATCACAAGTCGGTTTGTGTTGTGGTCCTACTGCTAGACTAGGTGTTTCTGAATGGACTCTATACAAGTCATGATTTCTCTCTATCAGAAGATCATAAGCTCGGTAATTATGTTCATCATGGCCTACTGACTTACAGAAGTTACAATATAAGTTCTTAGGGGTTTGTACATACTTTTGAAGTAAAGGGCATTCTGGTGGTCGATGTCCTCTTGTTCTGCAGATTTCACACCACAACCCTTGAGTCTGTAATAAGGGGTTAGGAGCCCCACTTGCTAAATACTCCACAAATACTAGACAATTATCCTTAGTATGCCCCTGTCCTTTACACTTTATACACCATAGCTCTTATGTAATCTCTTTTCCTTTCTTAATCTCATGCATCTATAATGTGAGATTGGCTAACTGGTTCTGTAGGTTTGTCATTCTTGTACCGGTCTCAGCTAGAGGTGAGGCCTGTAGTTTCATTGCCATGTCCAATGCTTCATCCTGCGTATGGATTCTCTGTTGCATTAATGGAAGTCTGATGTGAGGGAGCAGTACTGCGATGAACCATTATTTATGCTGCTCCGGCGCAAACTCAAAGCTGACTTGGTCTATAAGGGCTTTGAACTTCTGATCAAAGTCCCATACTGACTATGTAGGTAGCTGTTCGATGTCTTTAAGCTCTGTAATACACTGTGACTCAAACTTAGGTTTCTTAAATTCTTTTATCATTGCGGTCTTGACCTGTACAAGTGTTCTGGCTGTTGTTGTTGTATATTTCATATACCATGTTAAGGCTCTGTCCCTAAGTGTAGTGACCAACTGGAGAAGTTTAATATTATCATCCTGGATCCATTTAATGGTTCGTATGGCTTCACATAAGAATCAATGTTGTTCCGGGTCTCCTACCCCTGTACCCTTGAAGGTAGCTAGTTTCATGTCATCCCCCATTTTGTTTCTACGTGGTGGATGTTGATTTGTTGTATTACTACCACTCGGCGGTGTAGGTGTAGGTGATGTAGCGGTAGTATGTACTGTTTGTGAACTACTAGATGTAGTTCCTACGGGATTATTCTGAGTCCCAGTTACTTTCTATGGGGTATAAGGGTTGTAAGGGATACCCCCTACTGTTCTCTCTATATTACTTGGACTCTGCTCTCTAGTAGTGTCTGAACTGTTTTCAAAGAGAGAAGATCTGAAATCTACTTTATATTTCTTACCACTACATGTACATCCAATTTCATCAAAGTCACTCTCAAACTCTTGTGATATTACACTTATTTACTTATTCATCTGAGACTATATCCATTACTCCTTTTTCATGTAATAACATCTTAATGGAAAAGTTTAAAGAGCTTAGGTACTTACCGCGATATCCTTTGAAGAAGTACCTCTCTACTTCGTTGAAGCTCTTTCTTTGATCGACTACAAACTCGCAAGCCAGAAGTCTACCGCCCATGAAATGGGATTATCAACGTTCTTCATGGTATGGATCAACTCCAGTGTCCAGACTATGTTTATTTTATTCTTGAATATGTTCATATCAGTCAACTTTGATAACCAATCATACAGCTCATTTGCATAGGTCGCAAAAAATATCTCATGCAGGTCAGTGAAGATATGTTTTCGTAACCAGTCCTCTGTACTCAGTCTAGGACTCTTGTTTTCTGTCGCAGCGAATTCATTTTCCTTAGACCCAACCCACTAGTTGAGTTCTTCCTTAGTAGGATGCCAACAAAACATTAGCTCGTCAGTTTTTTCAAAACCGGAAACAGAACCATTTGTTGGTCTCTTTGGGCAGACCCGGGTTTCCTTTATTGTACCAACAAAACCGCTAGCTCACTGGCCCTTTTGGCGATAGACCGCAGAGCATCCTGAAGTCTCACCTGAAGTGATCTTGGATGGATCGTCTGAAGACTCAGGTGTCTTCAATTGGGTTCTATAGCATCCTATGGTCTCACAACTCTTCTTCACCAACAGGATCTCTCTGTAATAGAAATCCCACCTTCTAGCTAGAATCTGGTAGGAAGCGGACTCTCATCGCATCGCTGCTTCTAGCGCGATGGGAAAACTATCTCCTCTGCTTAGCTCTTATCTTGCGATATCCCACACCGCGGTTCCTCCGATAGTGCGATATCGCCTTTTTCTACTTGTGATATCCTTTACAGTAAGACGTTAATATGACTCTCACGGCCCAAAGGCTTCCCCCTTAGCATAATAGTTAAGCTAACAACCTCACTTAGACTCCTATAGCCTTCTATGCTTAACATCAACTATGCTGAACTCACGAAGTCACTTAACACTATGTCTGTCAAACTGTTATGAACTAAACACTGGTAAACTCATATAAAGGCTACTTGATACGTTCAACTTGCGTTTAACCCTCTATGTGCTATAAACTGAAGCATAACATACATACGTTCATCAACTGATAAGCAACATTCATGTATCAGATAATAGATAATACATAAGTAAAGCACAAACACATGAAATAGTTGCACAACACACGGATTTTACATGGTTCACCTCCAGGGGGGAAACTATGTCCACGGGAACTGGTTTTTATATTATATCTTGAGAGGATAAACACAGTTCCACTGCAATCTGATATGCAGCTCGAGATCTTCTGGGAAACTCCACACACACAACCAGGATCCCTTCTCTCTTAGATCTCTTCTCTTATATTGGCTTCTCTTACAATATACTCTTCCTCTCTCTCTCTCTCTCAATCCCTGGAGATTGTTACATACATACTCAAGGAGCCAGCTACTGGTTACAGTAATATAACATAGGTGGATTAACAAGACCAGAGCTTGACTCTTACAATACTGAGATGCTAGAGACACTTGGCTAGCTAAATGACTTAGAGGCTATCCCCCGTCTGATTGTCTAAGAAGCTACCCAATTGTCTAAGTATCTAACCTTTTACAATACAAGATACATGCTTATATCGGTGGCCCGAAGGTCTCGCCATTACAACAATATGGGCCTTTCCCAAAAGTAACCCAAAAACCCTAACTGTGACAGTTGGCGCGTCTGTACTGTAGGCTGTCTCTTACCATCACACCACAGATTTCTGCAATCTTCCACACTTCCCGACGCTGATCATGGGTATGGGTGCCGCTTCCTACTGTCCTTTGTCTTCAATGCCTCAGCCCATTGCTCCCTTCCCTTTATGAGGGTAGTTGAGCCCTCCTATCTTCGCCGCTGCCTTAAGTGCAGTGGTTGAGCTCTCTCTTCTCGGTCGCTTAGGTATTGTCTTCTTTGACTTCCCTGTCCTGATGTAGCAGCTTTTCCTGTAGCTGTAGGACCCTGCTCCAATAGTATGAGTCCTCTCGAATCTTGGAGTGGGAACAAGATAGATGTGACCCATTTCAGGATTTTTGGCTCAAAGGCTTGGGCTAGAATTCCACTTAAAAGAGGAAGGATTTGCAACCACAAAGGCAAGAGTGCCTATTTGTTGGGTATTCTAAAGATTCAAAAGGGTACAATCTAATCAACTAGAGCACTAACAAATATTTCATTGAAATAAGTGTTTAGTTCGAAGAAGATCCTTTAGCAACGGTTGAAGTTGGAGAGTCCTCTTCACCACCACAACCATTGATTGTAAGTGAATAGACTAATGAGTTAGTTGATTCTGATATATCTGATAATGATGAATTAATTGCATATCCTAACATCCCTAAAAGACAAAACTGGGATGTTAGATTTTTAACATTAAGCTAGCATTATATTAGGATCTTTAACTGAGATAATAAAAAGCACAATAATCAAACACAAGAGACAATGAACACAGTGCTTTTCCTTGGGGAAACCATAAATGGAGAAAACCCCACAACATCCTTAGAGATAGAAGCAGCACCAAAAGAAAAACCCCAAAACAGTAAGATGATCTCCTGACAATAGTAACCTCTTTCTTCCTTGCCCCAGTGTCTTCTTCTTCCTCAGCTATGTGCTACAACTAAGTGTGAGTGAGTGTATGATAAATAGAGAGCCTAGCTCTCTATTTATACTAATTCCCGCCTTGACTAAACCCAACTAGGGCCAACTTTACTAGGTGAGTCTAATAACCCTAGTGCCCCGGAACTGTGGGGACTTTAACCCTTAACCAATAGGAGGGTTACCCAGAATGACTTGACATGACTTGTTTACATTATAGAACCTCCCGATAGGAACATTGGGGCATGAAATAACTCAAGTACATTACAAATACATCCTAGAATAAACATCGGGTTACAATACATAAGAATTACAAGTGAATACATTCTGAAGTTACAATTACATCAACACTCCCTCTTAACTAGGAAGGTATTCTCTCGACACAATTTATCAGCACAGGTCTTCAAGTTCTTGTCATCTTCATCTTCAAGTCATATTCATGATCAGATCTAGATCATCACTCGATCTCGATCATCATCATTGGGTCTAGATCATCACTGGATCTAGATCATCACTGGACATCATCACTGGATCTACATCATCACTCGATCTAGATCATCATCACTGTATCTATATCATCACTGTCACGTCCCCATCCCTCCGACTGACGAAGAGGACGCTACCATGGTGTTAACCATCTGGGCTACCAGCCCTTTGAACATTTGAATTTATAAAAATGCTGAAGCAGAATGCATTGAAGTAGAACATACACAGATGCAATTGTCAATCATACACAGCGGAAGCAACGTACATTTATACAAGCATTCATTCAACATGTTCATCATAATCACTAATAGTAAATAGGGTCACAGAAGTAAAATAGACAAGATTACTTATCTTATAAAGAACTCATTCCGCAACCATCTACGTCACTGCAACGTTCCACCCAACCATAGGCCAGTGTGCTCCTTAATCCCTCAGCAACGCTGCCACCCCCGAGCTGGGTATGATTCTCCAAGGAATAAAGGAACAAGCAGGCTTACACATAGCCATGGATACACAAAACATAGCCAATCCAACACAGTTGGGTTTATCAGGCCATCAAGGAGTTGGGAAAGGCTAAATACTAAGTTGGTGAGCCCATTACAGAGCTAGGAACACCTACACTAGAACTAGCATGGCTTCTAAGACACCCACACACACCCAACACAAGGAATTAGTCCCTTCTCTACTACACAGTCCCTCAGGCCCTGCATTCCCTTCCAGTGCTATTCAGGGGTTGTGGAGAAGAAATCCATCCCTCTAGCCCTGTCTGTGTGGTTTCCAGCCATTAGGTTTATCAAGCAAAACAAGCCCCCATCCCTGCTCCCAACACATTCCGATGACCAACCATTGCATACATGCAATTAATCAGCTATTACAGCTTAAACATGGAAGACAACTCCAAACAATCCACAGTATCCTCAAAGCATAACAACAAACACAGCTCACGGCATGGGGAAAAAAACAGTCTGTCCTGGGAAACGAAGACACCAGGGAGACTTACCCAGACCACCCTGGGGAAGAGATAAAATCTCTCGACTTGTGCATGCAATGAATAGAATGTCATCCCCAAAATATAAAGAAGACCACAACAATAACCACAAACCTTGAGGAGAATGACGATGACTATAACTTCATGGGAAGAACAATAGCTCCACTCTCAACATTAAAATGACAGTAAATTACACGGCCGTGCCAGTCTGTAAAGAGATCATACAGCCAAAAATGCGAATGGCCCTTCACAGGAAATTGTGGATGAAAGAACACGGCTCCCAGCTCGCTATGTGAGTCAAAAATAGGAAAAATTCTTGTGCGTGAGAATAATGAACAAACAATGGTCCCTGCGTGAGGATGAATAGACAATGGAGAGTCACGAGTGGGGAGTGCGCAAGAGTTTCAGCACCGTCGTGGAGAGAGTAGAATATCCGTGGGGGTGATGGCAGTGGTTTCTTTTTCCATTTTGAAGTCAACCGCGGGTGGAGTGTGCGTGTGGGAAAGGACTGACAGTCCTGCCACACTCCACTCCCAAACAATAACTACCTCAACTACTCGAAAGCAGTTCTTAATGGTGGAGGTTGGGTAAGACAAGGGGAGATGACACATGGCTTTTTCCCTCACTAGCCAAGGGTTGACATTTCCCCCACCCTTATCCTTGTGAAAATCATGGCCCTTCTCAATTTAGTTGCTGCGATCGTAGCTGGTTGGGTTCATTTAATTAAAGATGCATATTTACATGATGACAAACTTAATATATGCTGCATGCCCTAACATACCATCGATGACAATGTAAATCTGAAACATAGCATAACCAATCAATGGTGGGGCCTTGGCCTTTAGCTCCGCACCATGATCATTACAATATATACATCATACACATCTAATGCATCGGGGTAAAAACTGGGGTGTTACAATCACTGGATCTGGATCATCATCACTGGATCATCACAGGTGCTATCTCATGATTCTTCTTGTCACATGAATTTCTACAAAGCCAGCCCTTTTTCATGCTAGTTGTAGGCCTAGCATCCATGTATGTCTTCTTCAGCACTTATATCTGACACCAAGTCAGAATGGCACACCCAGCACTTACATCTGACCATGAGAGGAAAACATCCAACACCATGTCAAAAAGGCACACCCAACACTCACATCTGATCATGTAGGAACCAATCCTATAATCACATCAGAAAGGCATAGCACTCACATTCACCAGCATGATAGGACACAACTACTATCATATGTGTAAAGGCACATCACTCACATCCACTAGCATGATAGGACACACCTACTATCATCTATGGAAAGGCTTAGCACTTACAATCACCAGCATGGTAGGATACACCTACTACTATATGTGAAAAGGCATAGCACTTACATCTAACCATGGAAGGAACTTAATCCTCTAACCATGTCAGAAGGGCACTCAGTCCCAGAATGAGGGTTCCTGGTAACTGACCAGGTGCCTCCATTCTCCCAGAGAATGGAAACAACCCTAATATCTTATCAAGTGGGAACACATCCATCAATCACATTCGAATGGCCATGCACTCATATCTGATCATGTGAGAACATATTACACAGTCATATCATAACAACCTGTTTTCTCCCAAAATAATTTATTTTGATAGTATGAAGAATTTAATTCATGCAATGAATGATATGAATATCACTGACAAGTTTGAAATCCTTTTTTTTATTTGGGTAAAAATTTCACAAGTTGTAGCTTTCGGTGGCTTAGGAGAGGCTTAGAACATCTCATTACCCACCAAAAAAGGGTTGTCTTCAGTAGATTAAGAAGGAGTGCAACATATAAATTGACCACCAAAAGAACATTTTTGATAGCAGGTTAGAGCTTTAATCCTCTACGACACTGGCATTTCAGAGGTTTAGTCCTATATACCACCAACACTACAAAAAAATTGCAGTTTAAAGTGCTGACATGTTCAATCTTGGGGTTTCGATTGCCGACAATTAGTGGTTTAAAGATCCAATGGGTTAGTGGCTAGAGCTTCCGATCACCGATAGATTAGTGGTTAGTCTTTCTGATCGCCGATGCTTATAAGTTAGTCATTTGAATTGTCGACACTATGGCAACGCTCAGGTTTAAAGCTCCGATGGGTTAGTGGCTAGAGCTTCCGATCGCCAATCGTGACATTAGTGGTTTGAAACTTCGACACTGTGGCAGCGTTCAGGTGTAAAGCTCCGATCCTTAGTGGCTAGAGCTTCCGATCGCCAATCCTTAGTGGTTTGAAACACCGACACTGTGGCAACATTCAGGTTCAAAGCTCCGATGGGTTAGTGGCTAGAGCTTTCGATCAATGATATATTAGTAGTTAGTCTTTCTGATCAGCAATGCTTAGAAGTTAGTGGTTTGAATCACCGACATTGCGGCAGCGCTCAGGTTTAAAGTTTTGATGGGTTAGTGGCTAGAGATTCTGGTCATCGATCGTGATGTTAGCGGTTTGAGACACCGACACTGTGGCAACGTTCAGGTGTAAATATCTATCCTTAGTGGCTAGAGCTTTCGATCACCGATCACGACGTTAGTTGTTTGAAACACTAACACTGTGGTAGCATTCAGTCTTGAGGTTTCAATGTTTTAGTGGTTTGTAGTTTCGATCGCTGACAAGTTAGTGGTTATAGCTTCCAATCACCGATGCTTAACCATCATGTTGGTAGTGTTTTAAATCACCGACAGTGTGGTCACATTCAAGTTTGAGGTTTCAATCGTGCAGGTTAGAGCTTTCGATCACCGACCGCAGAGACAGGGTAGAAAATTCCAGTGGATTAAGCAAGAAAGATCATGTCAGTTAACTGCCGAAACGTTCTCTTTTGGGGGAAAATTTACAGTGGACAAGTAATAGTAATCACTAGAAACTACTTCAGTTATTTAATGTTCACTCAGTGAACTAGATCTTCATCATAATTAGACAAAAAGTTAGGTAGGTTTTGAAACCCTAATTTGAAAAAAACTACCACTTTGGAGTATTTTTGTGAAAACAGATCGAAGTTTTGGGATCGGTACTTTTTGTAGAAGGCTATAAATCCTAAGATCAATTTTATAATAAAGGTTCAAATTCAGGGATTTATAATCCTATAATAATTTCACGCTTCTCATTTTACTTATTCATGATATAAGCTCTTTTGTTGTGATCTGTTTAGCCATCATTTCTTTCTTTACTGTATTTATGCTTGAATGTGTATTTAGGTCATTCTTAGATTGATTAAAAAGTTGATAGCTATCGTCCTATTGGTTTGTTAGTGAAATTTAATTTATAAATACCATCCTCATCAGTATTTAGCCATTTATATGCATGTGTTTTGTATGTAAGTCTACCAGCCTAGTGAGTTCTCCATCCATGCACCTTATTGTCGAACTTCTGAGCAACTGTAACTAAAATCCTTGTGAATGAGTGAGTTTTATGCATGCCTTGAGAGTGGAAAGGTTATATAGGTCAATTGACTTGATCCATATCATAAAACCAAAAAAACATTGTAAGTTACCAGGCATCCTTGAGCTACAACCTAGAGGAGTTTCCTGGATTGATAAAAAATTGGCACCATTGTCTGGGAGAAGAGATTGAAGCTCAGCTTCCCTAGGAGATGACATAGGTCAATGATTCGATGATAGACAAAGGTTGAACACTATTATGGTTTTAATAATATATCTAGAGACTCCATTGATATAAGGGGGCTTCAAGAAGACCAAGTACCAGAGAAAACCGAAAGGGGCCACTAGCAACACCAGTTTCAGGTCCAGAAGAAATTTTGAGGAAAGCTAGGTCTTTACTAAGAGAAACCAGCAGTGCTGCACAAAAATCTACATCAGGTATTTCAAGAAATATTTTTGCTATTATTTCTTCTGTAGAAATTCTTAATTCCTAGGAATTTTAAGATAGATCAAAAAAATCTAGGGGTTGGGCATATTCAAATACTACTGCTTGTGAAGATACTACTGCTTGTGAAGATCCAAACCCTGGTGACTCCACAGGGATAAGTATACCACTACCTTCTCAGCAAGTATCTTCATCAGTGCTGCCTTCCACAACCCTGTCCATACCCATTTCCAATATGGCTGCCCCTCAATTGACCAAGATGAAAAGGATCATGGTAGCTAGATATGCACCCCTAATTTTACCAAATCCTCTCACAGCCATGCCTACTGGGGATTATCTCAAGTATATTCCTAATTTTACTAGGGAAGGGGATTTCACTACTGAAGAACATCTAGAGGATTTTTATAGCTATGCTAAAAATATTAACATAGAACAAGAATATCTATGGACTAGGGTTTTTGTGCAAAGCCTAGATGGCCAGGATAGGAAGTGGTTTAAGGAACTGCCTGCTGGATCGGTGGTAGGCATAGAGGCCCTGGATGAAATTTTCCTAAAGCATTGGGGAGAAAGGAGAGACCACCTCTACTATATCACATAATTTAGCAACCTAACAAAAGGATAATGGGGAGTCTGTCTCCAACTTTACCAAAAGATTCAACAATATGTACAGCAAGATCCCCACCGAAATTAAGCTCACCGATACATTAGCTAGGAAAACTTACACAAATGCCTTTGACTCTAACTTATGCCTACTTCTCAGAGAAAGGAGGTCTGCCTCCTTATCACTCATGCAGGATGCTGCCCTGGAGGTAGAGTCAAACATTCTAGCATCTCAAAAGGTCAAAGGGAAGATAGAAAAGAAAAAGTAGCCAGCAGACTCTAGTGGGGCTTCTGCATCAGAGAGAAAGATTGATGAAATGACCAAACTTTTAGATAACCTGATTGTTGAAATGTCTAAATTGAAGGACCAAGGACATCTACTAGTGAGGGGTAAAGGGCCAAGTGACTTTCCTCCTCGAAACCCAAATTTTGTTCCTTATAGAAGAGGAAACCCCCTAGTTCATATTCTCAGAAGGGAGAGGAATAAAGGGGAATACCAGAGGATAAGAGATCCATTTCAAAATGTTGTATTAGAATAAGATCCTGAATTCATTAAAGAAGAAGGAGAAGATGAAGACAATATTCACTGCATGGACAATGAGGTGGACTGTTCTTTTCTTACACAAACAGAATATGAGGAAGCCCTGATTGATGAGTAGATCACTGAAGAGACTATCTATCCGTATGATGGTCAGGGGGTTTACAAACTAAGGTCAAGGATGGTTTCTCTCCCCAATAATAATGCCATACCTGTCAAGCAGCCTGCTGCACCAGCTAGAAATGTTTTTGTCATACCAAAGAAGATGGTTGTCACATCCAAAGCATTGCCAAAACCAACACCTCTAGCCATGCCTGATCAAGTCCAAATCAAACGTATAGCTCATGAGGTAAGGTTTCCAGATAAGCTACATTATTCTTTCAACCTTGAGTCTAAAATTCAAAAATTGAAAATCCCTTTCCCTTTAATTGAGCTAATGAAGAATGATGCATTTAAGTCCTCCATTCTGAATTCCCTTCAACCCAAGGTGCACATTGACACTGAATTTGTGAACCTGCAAAATGACAAACCTGTTGTAACCCTGGGCCCCATGATCTAAGACATAAAGGACTCATACCCACCATTCTACATATCCTTGAATATACATGATAAAATCCTCCATAACTGCCTGCTGGATTTAGGAGACTCCCATAACCTAATGCCAAAAGCTGTGATGGATGAGCTTGGAATCAACATCACCAAGACCTACCATGATTTATTCTCCTTTGAATCTAGGAAGGTCAAGTGCTTGGGCCTCATCAAAGACCTTACTATGAACCTAACTCAGCTACCTTCGAAAAGCATCATGATGGACATTGTAGTGGCTGATATCCCTCCAACATTTTTCCTATTGCTGTCTCGGTCATGGAGCAAAACACTAGGTGGACCCCCTTTAGATGGATCTCACATATGCTACCATTCCCATGTCTGGAGGAGAGACTAAGAGGTTGTATATGGAAAATCAGCTGGAATACATTATAAGCAAGGAAAGCAACTCACTGAATCACCACATCTATGCCGTGGACACTAATTTTGGGTCATGCATTTTTCAAATAGATGATTCTCAGTAGACATCAATCCAGCTCACTCATCCCACCTCTCAGCACCCCGAAGAAGTAACCATAACAATTTGGACCATGTATTTTGATGGGGCTAGCACTCAAAGCTCAGTAGGTGTAGGTGTAGTCTTGATATCCCCATCTAAGGAAAACATCCACCTGTCTTATAAGCTTGATTTTAAAACCACTAACAACATACAAGAATATGAAGCCTTGCTTCTAGGAGTTAAAGATTCCAAGGAGATGGGGATCATGTGCATAAATATTTTTGGAGACACAAAACTCATCATATAGTAGGTCAACAACACTTTTTAGACAAAAAATATCAGACTGAAGGCCTACAGGGATGAGGTATGGAAAATCAGAGACTCATTTATGTTTTTTGAACTGTCATATATTCCTAGGGCTTTGAATCACCTGGATGATTCCCTAGTTGTCTCTGCAAGTATGTTTGTTCCTCCTTTACTCCCTAAGCTCATCTATGATGTTCATGTAAAGCATAGACCCTCTCTACTAGATAATGCAAAATTATGGAGGGTGTTTGAGAATGATGATTAGCTTAGTAAATTCCTTTAGTTCGTAGATGAATTCTCTGACATACACATAGACCAGGAAAATCTAAACATGGAGCAATCCAAACAACCCAAGTTAAAAGATAAAGTGGCTGATCAGAACATTGTCCAATTGCCCAGCAACTACATACCCAGAGTTCTAATACCATTGGAAGAATTCTTTGATCACAATGACATCCCTTTCAATCCTACCTAAAGGGATCTAGATCCTATTATCCAAGAGCAAAACATAGGCATCCAAAGCCATCCAAAACTGATAAATCTATCCACTAGGATGATTGCTGGTTAGAAGTCTAAATTTTGCAGCTTGATAAAAGAATTTGCTGATGTCTTTGCAGGGGCGTATAGTGACCTAAAAACATATGACACCAACATCATCCAGCACAGGATTACTTTGGAGAAGGACACCATTCCTTTCAAACAGAAGCTGAGACCCATCGGTCCTCTCCTATTACTAGTGATTGAAAAAGAGATTAACAAGCTCCTCAAATTCAAGATCATATGTTGGCTATCATGGGCAGACTTGGGTTTACTGTGTTTAACCAGCAACACCCCTAGCTCACTGGCCCTTTCGGTGACAGACCGCAAAGCGGCCTGAAGTCTCAGCCGAAGTGATTCTAATGGGTTGGCCAAGGACTCAAGTGTCTTGGACCAGGTTCTATGGCATCCCACTCGTGACTCGCAGATCTGCTTAGCCGCGAGGCCTCTTTCTCTGTGCATCGCGCGACCCCTCTGGTCGCGTCGCGTGATCTCCTCATCTCGCAGCTCTTCTGACCGTGGGATCTCTCTCTTCTGCTTGCACAGTCCCTTTCCGCGTCGTGCAACTTCACTGACTCGTGATGACCCCAGCCTTATCACCTTGCTGCGCACCAGGAGACACGTAACTTCCTCTCCAACGCTAAGTCCTTAACCTATGGTATCGCGCATCGTAGCTCCTCTGCTGTTGTGGTATCGCCTCTCTACGATATCCTACTCCCGCGGCTCAGTGCACTTAGTGTGGTTCGTGTCGACTTGCAGGACTCAACATACCAGACTATTAACACTGCGACTAGTGACTATTCAAGCACAGCATAAATGAACTCGCTTACAACATGCTAAAGGATTCAATCTTAAGGTTATCTTTCTATATTGCTGTGACCGAAACAACACATACCACTGTAAATAAGGCTCATGTAACAACTAACAGATGCAACAACTAAATACAACACATGAATCAATTGCACAACACACGATTTTAACATGGTTCACCTCTAGGATGGAAGTTACGTCCACAGAACTGTGTTTCTATTATAGCTCAGGGGAAGGTAAACACAGTTCTGCTGCACCACATATGCAGCTCAAGATATTCTCTCTTAGATCTCTTTTCTATCTCTATATTGTCTCTCTTACAATATACTCTTCCCTCTCTATCGATCCCTGTGGATCGTTACATGCATGCTCTATGAGCCAGCTACTGGTTACAGTAAGATACTATAGCTAATGACAGAACCAGAGCTCAACTCTATTACAACACAGTTTATGTCTAACTAGCTAGATGGCCTAAAATGCTCAAAATTGCCAACACGCCAACCTTTTACAATACAAAATACATCCCTTTATAGGCGGCCCGAAGGTATCGCCATTACAACACTATGGGCCTATCCCAACAGTAACCCAAAGCCTAACTAGTGATAGTCAACGTGTCTGTACTTTGAGATAGCCGCTATCCATCACACCACAGCTCTCTGCAGTCTTCCATGCTTCCAGGCACTGACCATGGGTGCTATGCACCGCTTCTCTTCACCACAGCTTCCTGCAGTCTTCCATGCTTCCCAGTGCTGACCATGGGTACTGGTGCTTCTTCCCTTGCTGTCCTTTGTCTTCAATACCTCATCCCCATTGCTCCTTTTCCTTTATGAGGGTAGTTGAACCATCCTATCTTCCGCCGCTACCTTCAATGCAGTGGGTGAGCTCTCTCTTCTCAGCCGCTCAGGTACCGTCGTCTTCCTTGAATTCTTTGTCTTCTACATCATGGTTTTTGGCTCTGATCTGTAGCTAGAAACCTGCTATAGTGCCATAGCTCTGCCTCTTGTATCTCTGCCAAAGCTGTCTATCCATTAAAATAGTAGCTTCTTTTGTAGCTGCCGGACCCTACTCCAACAGTCCCCTAACACTTACTTATGGCTTGCCCCTGAGCCACTACCAGCGGGCTTCTCCTGCTGTAGCTTCTCCTTGGCTTCCTGCGAAGTCCGTTGTAACCTGTCGCGAAGTCCTGCGACTTCCTTCTGCATCACCTCGACATGCTCTCGTGCCGAGTCAAGCAAAGCTTGACTAATACTGGCGTCTTCTATTGCATTAGTTTCCTCTCTGGTGGTAGTGAACTCCCTCACTTTCTGCTCAACCGTATCGACTAAATCAGTGATTTGCTCCTGGTAGGGTTGAAGTAGGTCATTGATGTGTATCTCCTTTGTTCTTAATTGCTGCACTTCCTGTTGCAAGTGGTTCATCTCCTTTGTCTTCCTCATCTTCTGAAGAGCTGCTAAGCTCTTAATTTCTTCTTTCATTGCCGCTGTAGTATTCTCTATCTGCTGAATATGTTGCTGGATTTCTGCTTTCTCAGGCGGCTGATCCAAGTCTGACCATGTGTTTGTCGCATCATTTAGTACTGATTGTGCCTCGTTGATGCGAGACTGCATCTGTGCGAAAGTGAGTCGAAAGGCCTCTACTGTTGCTTGCTTATCTTCCTGGGACGTGTCTCGTACAGAAGCCTCAAGCTCATCGATCTGTGCTCTATGTTCTTCTTCCATCTTGGCTGCTTCTTCTGCCATCCTGGCTACAGTTTCCTCCAGAGCCTTTGTTCTGTCTGCAACTTTTCTTACCTTCTATGGAAGAGGTAAGGCGAACTCAATATGGAATTGGGGTAACTCCAATGCGATACTTTGTAGAACTTGAGAAAGGTTCTGTTCTCATTCTTCATATGTTCGTACTTCATCCGCTTTTTTCTGAAATCTGGTGGCGAGTGCTACATTATTCTATATCAGCTGTGTATTTTCTTCATAAGTCGCAAGCTCTCTACCTCTTAGCTCTGCGCTCAGCTGCTGTTGGATCATCTGCAACTGATCAATGTGAAAATCTGCGAGGTTAACCTCAACAGGTTGCCTAAACTATACTGGTGGATCCGTCTTCGACGCAGGGAATCTGATGCTCCCTGGTGGAATCAAAACTATGTTGAGACGACCCTTCACTAGTATCTCCTCACGAGAAGTTGACTGCTTCGAACTTTCTCCTACTGGCGCCTTGCTCAACTGAGTGTGGATTATGGCAGTTTTCTCACTCAATGTTTTCAACTCACCTAGCTGCTGGTCTATGGCCCCCTGCAGCTTACCCTACGATGCTTGCATCGCCTGAAATGTGTCGCTCATTCTATCCCTTATTCTTACTGCGATTTGCTCATAGTCATTAGCTGTCAATTTAATCTCCCCAATTGGCTTTGTAAACTTTTGTTTTTTCTTCAAGGGCTCCTCCTCTGATGTATCCTCTGCATCCTATGTCTAGGTTTCTACTCTGTCTTTGCCCTTGTCTAGTGGGTTTGTCTGTGCAATATTTGATGGTAGAGGTGTGGTATCTTTGTACTCTTGCTTCCATTGGTCGTTAAATTCTTTGATGATGCCTTCAATATCCTGCGCTGTCATCCTGAACCAGCCAGGGGCCCAATCATCCCTTTTATTCCTCTTTGGTCTCAAGTGGATTCTATGGCGGTCCACCATAAAATCAAGCCGAGCATTATATGTGTCTACAACCTCCTTGCTAATCCTTGGTACTTCTAGGATGACTTTCTTCAGCAGCGTATAGTATTCATATAACACTATCGCATTGAGCTTTTTCTTTTCTGGGTGGTTAGTCTCCCACAGGTTTGTATAGCGCACCCCTCTGGGCTCACCGCTTGCTAGCTGCCTAAATTGGGTATGGGGCGGTTCCTTCCATCCTACAAATGCATAGAGTATAATCAACCATGAAAAGTGGAAATGGTTGCCGACCTCATCCTGTGCCGCCAAACAATATGCCTGAAACATATTTAACAAAAATAAAGACCAATTGAAAAGTTCCCCCTCTGCAACCTGTATAGCAAGTTTAATTACGGACCCTGTAACTTCCTTGGGCCGAACCTTAGTTAACAGTCTTCCTGCAAGCAGACTAGCTGTAAAGCTGAGTGCTTTGTCTGATATGCTTGCAATATCGTAAGCTCGACCTCCTCTCTGTAGTTGGTACTTCGCAACTAGGGCAGGTGGTAGCTTGGGTTCCTTGGTCTTTCCTGTTGTATCTATCGTTGGGTGCTGACCAGTCTTGGACAGTCCGGTGATGCGATGTATGAGGTCGACATTCAGGTCGACCTTGTTACCAAGCCAAAGGTAACCTCCATGTAAACAAGACAGCAAGATGCGCACCACAGCATTAACCTCTGTGCCAGGTCCGAAATGTGGTAGTCTCAACAGATTGAGCAGGCCTGAATGCTCAAGAATCTGAACATGGTTCATGGGAATATAGTCGTCTACACCTGTCCTTGGGTTCTTTTGAATTGTAAGGTACTGATCCGGATGGAACTGGGAATATTTCTTAACGTCGGCCAGGTTATAATCTATGAATCTAGCAACAGCTGCATAACCTAATAGGTCTCCGTCTTCCTTTACTCGAGAATCAATATGTGGTATGGGAACAGGAAACTTACCACTCTTGGGAATTTTTACTTCTGGTGCGTCTTCAGCTCGTGGGATCATGTAGTCTGCTGTAGTATGAACTTCTTCCTCCACGTCCGAACTGGCTTCTTCTACTATCTGAGAATGGCTCCTTGTTTGTGGCGGCTATCTAGCCTGTGATGAACTTGTCTGGGCACCCTTAGGCGGTGTCGTCATAATACCTCTAAGGCCGTCACGCTCGAACCTTCTCAAAATGTCTTCTAAAGGTTCTTCCTTGGATAGAACCCACTTGGTGGAAAATCCTGGGCGTGCAATGGCTTCGAACTCTGGGAATCACTGCACTCTGGAACAGGGTGAACTCTGCACAGGAAACTCTTAACAGCTTACTCTATAGCTCTTGGGTTTTTGCAAGTGTAACCCTCTCGAATGAAAAATTCCTTCTTTTATGCCGAAGGCAACAATCCTGGATGCAACGGTCATCTAGACTGAACCCGTCGGTCGTAATGATTACCTGGACGAGACCACACCCATTATCCAATCCTCAATAAATGCTAAAATCCGATCACGTTTCCCTCGAAGCGTGTGTGTACATGCGCCGGTATCGTCAAATATTTTCCAAATCTGGAAACTTAATTATGCTGTTTCCAAATCTACGGTAAGGTATACCGGTCATCTCTTCATTAACTGCCTATTAGAAGGTGACTTGACTGGCCCTCTGTCGGTTGCAAAACTGGGTATGTGGCACAGGGAAACATTGCATTGCTGCGCTGCAACACCGCATCACCTGCGCAAACAAACAAGCGTTCTGCAAGCCACTGATAACTTGTGCAAAATAAACTGACCTTATGTGATTCCTCATACTTATAATACTTTCCGGTGTTGGCTAGTTCCCAGTGCGATGCCTCCTTTCAACTACACTGGACATCTGCACCACCATAAACTGGCTAAGCTAGGGCTGAGAGGTGGGGTGGCTATCACTATAGATCTTGAGCCTACTGCCATTAATCCATGTGGGAAGAAGCTCCCCATTTAACTGGCTGAGTTGAACTGCACCTCCCTCCGTAACTTGCTGTATCTGACATGGCCCCAGCCAATGCATCTTGAAATTCCCTGGAAACTTAATGAATTTACTGTCATAGAGGAGTACTAGGTCTCCGATCTGGAAAGTCTTACTCTTAATGTGTCTGTCATGCCAAGCTTTTTCTCGTGCCTTCTGCACTTTCTGATGAAATCCGGCGATGAATCTGTCTTCCTCTAAGGCAAGCAACTGTGCTAGCCTTTCCTCCACTGTGTCTGTATCAGTCATCCCGGTAATCTGAGCGATTCTTAAACTGGGAAGGATGTACTCCATAGGCATAACAGCCTCATGTCCATACACCAAGCTGAAAGGTGTGTGTCCTGTAAGTTTCTTGCATGTGGTCCTATACGCCCATAATACAACGTTAACTCTGAGGTCCCAATCATTCATTTGGCTGTTGCAGATCTTAGTAAGAGCGTTTTCTAAAATCTTATTAAAGGCCTCCACTGTACTGTTAGCCTGTGGGTGGTAGGGAGTGCTCTTATGGTGCTGAATATGGAATTCTTCTGTTAAGGCCTCAATGGTGCGGTTCAAGAAATGTGTGCCTTGGTCGCTCAACAAAATTACAGGGCAGCCAAATCTACTGATGATGTTCTCAAACAGGAACTGTGCAGCTGTAGCAGCATCACAATTTCTTACTGCTTTGGTCTCTTCCCATCTGGTGAGGTACTCTGTTGCCGTGATAATATATCTCGTGCCGGTGCATTTTCCTGGTGGGTTGATAGGACCCACAAATTCTATAGCCCACTTGTCAAATGCGCACAGCGTAACCTTCGGTTGCAGCGGCATTTCATCATGTCGCGAGGGTTTTCCTACCCTCTGGAAAATATCACAGCATCTGCAAAATTCCTCTAGGTTACTTGGCTCTTCTCCTGAGTTTATCCGCGACAGATGATCGGGTCTGGCATTCAATCTTCCTAGTTTAACAATGATTTCAAAATCATACTCCTGAAAGAGGAGTAACCATCTGTAGATTCTCCCCCCCAATACTGGCTTATTGACCAGATACTTCAATGCGGAGTGGTCAGTAAACATTTTGAACGAGGCGCCCAATAGGTAGTGCCTGAACTTCTGCAGCGCATACACCATAGCTAAGCCTTCTCTTTTTGTCGTGGTGTAGTTCTTTTCTGCTGTCGATAGCTTTCTACTGGAGTATGCGATAGGATGATCAATATCCCCTTCTCTTGGTTGCGTTAAGACAACCCCTAGTGTGATGCCAGATGCATCCACATGTACATGAAATGGCCTAGTCCAATCTGGAAATACTAGGATGGGTGCTGTAACCATATTTTCTTTAAGCGTGTCTAGACTCTGCTGACATTCCTCATTCCATAGGAATTTTACATCTTTCTTTAGCAATTTCTCCATTGGTGCTGTAATATTTGCATAGCCCTTGATGAAATTTCTGTAATACCTGGTATGACCAAGTACTGTCCTCAATTGCTTGACTGAGTTGGGTGCTGGAAGATTTACAATGATGGCAATCTTTGCAGGATCTACCATCAAGCCTTGTCTGCAAACAATGTGACCCAACAAAATACCAAATGGTGCACAAAATATACATTTCTTCAAGTTTAGAGAAATCTGGTACTGCCTACATTTCTTTAACATCAATATTAGATCTCCTATGTGCTTGTCAATTAGTCCAAATACAGTCCAATCATCAAAATATACTTCTAGGAACTTATGGATGTCTTCTTTAAATACAGCAACTACTACTCTAGAAAATATAGCTGGTGCATTCTTAAGACCAAAGGGCATTACCGTATATTGGAACGAGCCCCATTCTGTTGCAAAGGTGGTCTTGGATCGATCTTTTGGATGTATTATGATCTGATGGTATCCTAAAAAGCCATCAATGAAGGAGTAGACCTCCTGTCCTCCCACATTGTCTAATACCTCATCAGTGAACGGTGTCGGAAATGGATCGTGGAGCGATGCATCGTTTAGCTTACGCAGATCGACAAAGATCCTGATGTCTCCTTTTGTTTTCTTTTCTTGTACGACCATGGGGCTAACCCATTCACTTTCTTCTACAGGCTCAATGATGCCTACTGCTAGCATCTTATCGATCTCATCCTTTACTTTTTCTTTGTAGCACGGATTTAATCTATATGGACGTTGTTTCACTGGTCTAGCATCCTCCTTCAATGGTATCCTCATGACTCCCAGGTCTCCGACTATTCCCTTCATCTCTATGAACTTGGTGGGGAATAGGTCCTAATAGTCATGTAACAAGTCTGCAATCTGGCCGACTGTTTCATTGTTCCAATAGTCTCCAATAGAGGAAAACTTAGGTTCTGTGTCTGTGCCAATATTGATTTTTTTTATCTTGATGGGATCTGTAATTACTGGAGTTTCTAATTGTGGTCCCTCAACATCACGAGTGCCTTCCGAATCCTAGATGTTGGTGTCGCGAGGATCCTCGTCCTCCCCCTTTGGTTCAGATGCAAAATTATAACACTCTAACGCCTCTTTTAGCTGGATAGCCCACTCGGGTTGAGATGACACTGGTATGGTACAATCCTCAAATATCTTAGTCTTTATTACTTGTAGGGACTGATCAACACTTGGGTACTCAGATTCAAAAGCGAAGGTGAGTAGGAAGCTGTCTACCATAAGTGGCCATGTTGTTGTTCCTTTGCGTAGTTCAGTCTTTGTATACCAATTCCTTGGAACTGTATCCAAAGTATGAATGAATCGGTGAACCCATTCCTCCTCGGAAATGTCCAGCCAATTCTGTTCACATGCCTGAATGTGTGATCTGGGGTCACTCTCTCCTATGTATTTCTGCTGGACATACTCTCTGTCAACAGAAAATATGATCTCCATGAGTCTCTTAATATCATCCCATGATGCGATGTTCTCTTTATGTGTATACCACCATCTTGCAGGTGTGGCTCGTACTGCAAGGTCCATAGCCGCGGTCCTCTGCTCGTGAGGGATCTATTGTTCAAAATGGTTGAGAAAGTCCTGGATATCTGTTAGACCCTGAAAGGATGGAATCTCATTGATCTCTGCGCCAATCCATCGCAGTGACTTAGTCAAGTACACGCATCTGCGCGCTGAAACTTCGTGAAGTCTGTTCTGCCAGTTCTCTAGACCAACATCTGAATCTGATGCGCATGAGTTGTCGCATCACCAAGTAATATTCCGTTCTGCAGTTGGATTGATGTAGTCGCTCTGGTTCGTGGTCATCTGATAGAGACTCTCCATGTTATGTGCCTCCTCCTCTGCTCGGATAGGTTCAATATATCTAGGACCCTGAAAAGGATCCAACGGTGCGATGACCCGGATCTGCGCGTCCTCAAAGGTAATTTTTCTTCTCTTTAGGTTGATAACGGCCATGTTACCGATCGCCCAATCAATTCCTAGCAGTGCTGGATACGGTTTACTATCGCCAATGATTTTTATAACTTCAAAGTCCGCAAAGCTGTGAACTCCATCAATGTCAACTGGCACCTGTGGTAGCTGACCCAAAGGTGATACACGCTGTTGATTAGCTAATCTCAGATGGATAGGCGATCTGATTAACTTAGGGTTACCCATCTATTCCCATGTCTGCTTAGTCAGAACATTCATGTCCGATCCTAGATCTAGGATCACCTCATCCATTTCAAATTCTCCAACTTGCACTGTGAGTCGCATCTCTCTTCCTGTTCTTGTATGTCCCGTAATATTATGAATAGCACACTATGTACTGCTCATGGAAGAGGATGGATGAGACTGATCTATAATGCGCTGAAGTTTTGTGATAGCTTGCTCATTTCTTACAAGTTTTAGACAACTCCGTAGGAAGGAATGTACACTTCCTGTCATTTCATCCTCATCGCATCTTCCCGATGTGGTATCCTGTGATGTCTGTTCAAGGCTATCGCCACAAGGTCCTTGCTGCGGTATGCCCCTAGACAGTGGTACCTGTGATCCTGATTGCATAGGTTCATCGAAGAAATACTTAGCTTCCTGAAATGTATGTTTGTTCTTCTACAGGTTGAGTGGTGTTGCTTTATTAGGAGCTCTGCGCACCCACTCCTAGCCTGTGTTCTTTTCGGTCTCTTGCGATGTCCCACTGGTAGAAACACCGCTGCGAGTCACAATATTGACTCTTGGTTCTGGCTCTTCCTGCTCAGCAGCAATAAGCTGGATGTTTTGGTGTGCTGCTGGCTTAGGTTCTCTGATCTTAGCTATCAAAGTAGGACACTCCTCTATAGTATGATCATAATATTTGCAATAGTTACAAGTATTAGTGGGGCTCTGACAGTCCCTAGCATAGTGTCCTACAACTCCACAGTTGTAACAAGTAACTGGTCCATGACCACAGCCGAAACCTTCTCCTCTGTCGAAGCCTCCTCCATGGCCTTGTCCTCTGAATCCTCCTCCAAGGCCACCATAAGCTGGATCCTGCTGTGGTCCTACTACTGGACCTTGTGTCTCTAACTGGTTTCTGTACAAATATTGCTTTGCTCCAACCATGAGAACATAGGCTCTGCAGTCATGTTCATCATGGCCTATAGACTTGCAGAAGACGTAGTACAAGTTCTTAGGTGTCTGCGTGTACTTCTGAAGTAGAGGGCACTGGTGAGGTAGATGTCATCGTGTTTTGCATATTTCACACCATGGCCCGTGGGTCTGTGGTAAGGGGTTTGGAGCCCCTGTCGCTATATATTCTACAAAGACCGGACAATTTTCTTTACTATGGCCTTGTGCTTTACATTTTACGCACCATATGTCTTGTGCAACCTCTTTCCCTTTCTTAAGCTCATGCAACTGTAATGTGAGATTATCCAACTGGTTTTGTAAAGTTGCCATGCCTGTACTGTTCTCACCTAGAGGTGAAGCCTCTAGTTTCATCGCCATCTCCAACGCGTCATCCTGCGTCTGGATTTTCTGCTGGATTAACGGTAGTCTAATGTGAGGGAGTAGCGCTGCAATAAACCATTCCTTATGCTGCTCCAGCGCGAACTCAAAACTGACTTGGTCAATAAGGGCTTTGAATTTCTGATCAAAGTAAAGACACCGACTCTGTAGGTAACTGCTTGATGTCTTTGATTTTTGTAATACACTGTGACTTAGACTTATGTTTCTTAAACTCTTTAATCATGGCATTCTTGACCTAGACAAGTGTCCTGGGTACTGTGGTATACTTTATATACCATGTTAAGGCTCGATCTCTTAGTGTGGTGACCAACTGTACAAGTTTAAGGTTATCGTCGTTGATTGTTTTAATGGTCCACATGGCTTCACATAGAAACCAATGCTGCTCTGGGTCTTCTGCCCATGTTCCCTTAAATATAGGTAGCTTCATATCATCCCCCATTCTATTTCTATGTGGTGGATGTTGATTTACTTTGTTACTACCACTCGGCAGTGTAGGTGGAGGTGATGTAGCAATGGTAGTTACTGTCTGTGAGCTACTAGATGGAGTTCCTATGGGATTGTTATGAGTCCTGGTCTGTTTCTGTGGGGTGTAAGGGTGGTAAGGGATACCCCCTCTATTCCTTCTATGTTACTATGACTCTACTATCTAGTACTATCTGAACTGTCTTCAAAGATTGGAGATCTGAAATCTACTTTATACTTCTTTCCACTACATGTTCGTCCAATGTCATCAAAATCACTTTCAAACTCTTGTGACATTACTATTTCTACTTATTCATCTGAAACTAGATCCATTGTTCCTTTTGCATGTAATATCATATTAATAGACAAGTTTAAAGATCTTAGGTACTTACCATGATATCCTTTGAAGAAGTAGAGCTCAGCCTCGCTGAAGCTTTTCGTTTGGTCAACTGCAAACTCTGTGACGAAGCCTTCTAGCACACTCGCAAGCCAAAAGTCTACTTCCCTCGTGATAGGGTTATCCAAGTTCTTCACAGTCTGAATCAGCTCCGGTGTCCAGACAATGTCTCTTTTCTTTTTGAATATGCTTGTATCAGTTAACTTTGATAACCAGTCGTAAAGCTCATTTCCAAAGGTCGCAAAAAATATCACATGGATGTCTGTAATGATATGTTTTTGTAACCAAGCCTCTGTGTTCATTTTAGGACTCCTGTTCTCTCGTTCAACAAACTCTTTCTAGTTAGACCAAACCCAATCGTTGAGTTCATCTCTAGTAGGGCACCACCAGAACATCAGTGCTCTGTTTGTTCAAAGCCGGCAACGGAACCATTTGTTCGCTATCATGGGCAGACCCAGGTTTACTGTGTTTAACCAACAACACCCCTAGCTCACTGGCCCTTTCAGCGACAGACCGCGAAGTCTCACCCGAAGTGATTCTAATGGAGTGGCCAAGGACTCAAGCGTCTTGGACCAGGTTCTATGGCATCCTACTCGTGACTCGCAGCTCTGCTTAGCCGTGAGGCCTCTTTCTCAGCACGTCGCGCGACCCCTCTGCTCACGTCGCACGATCTCCTCATCTCGCAGCTCTTCTGACTATAGGATCTCTCTCTTCCAGTTGCTTAGTCCCTTTCCGCATCCTGCAACTTCCACTAACTCGTGATGACCCCATCCTTATTGCCTCATCGCGCACTAAGCGACACGTAACTTCCTCTCCAACGCTAAGTCCTTAACCTACGGTATCGCGCACCGCAGCTCCTCTACCGGTGAGGTATCACCTCTCTGCGATATCCTACTCCCGCGGCTCAGCGCACTTAGAGTGGTTCGTGTCGAATTGTAGGACTCAACATACCAGACTGTTAACACTGCGACTAGTGACTGTTTAAGCACAGCATAAATGAACTCGCATACAACATGCTAAAGGCTTCAATCTTAAGGTTATCTTTCTATATTGTTGTGAACGAAACAACGCATACATACATTCCACTGTAAATAAGGCTCATGTAACAACTAATATATCCAACAAGTAAATACAACACATGAATCAATTGCACAACACACGATTTTAACATGGTTCACCTCCATGATGGAAGTTACATCCACATAACTATGTTTCTATTATAGCTCGAGAGAAAGTAAACAAAGTTCTGCTACACTGCATATGCAGCTCAAGATCTTCTCTCTTAGATCTCTTTTCTATCTCTATATTATCTCTCTTACAATATACTCTTCCCTCTCTATCGATCCCTGCGGATCATTACATGCATGCTCTATGAGCCAGCTACTGGTTACAGTAATATACTACAGCTAATCACAGAACCAGAGCTCAAATCTATTACAACATAGTTTACGTCTGACTAGCTAGATGGCCTAAACTGCTCAAAATTGCCAACACGCCAACCTTTTACAATACAAAATACATCCATTTATAGGCGGCCCGAAGGTCTCACCATTACAACACTGTGGGCCTGTCCCAACAGTAACCCAAACCCTAACTATTGACAGTCGACGTATCTGTACTTTGAGGTAGCCGCTATTCGTCACACCACAACTCTCTGCAGTCTTCCATGCTTCTCGGCGCTGACCATGAGTACTATGCACCGCTTCTCTTCACCACAGCTTCCTGTAGTCTTCCATGCTTCCCAGCGCTGACCATGGGTACTGGCGCTGCTTCCTTTGCTGTCCTTTGTCTTCAATACCTCGGCCTCGTTGCTCCTTTTCCTTTATGAGGGTAGCTGAACCCTCCTGTCTTCCACCGCTACCTTCAATGCAGTGGGTGAGCTCCCTCTTCTCGGCTGCTCAGGTACCGTCGTCTTCCTTGAATTCTCTATCTTCTACGTCATGGTTTCTGGCTCTAATCTGTAGCTAGAAACCTGCTATAGTGCTGTAGCTCTGCCTCTTGTATCTCCGCCAAAACTATCTATCCGTCAAAATAGTAGCTTCTTCTGTAGCTACGGGATCCTACTCCAACATCATAATTCCCCTCAGGTATTCCAAGTGGATTGCAAACCTAGTGGTGGTAATAAATAAAAATGGAGAAATTAGGTTGTGTGTGGATTTTAGAAACCTGAAAAAGTGTTCCAAGAAAGACAACTATCCACTGCCCAAGATGGAACACCTGCTGTAGAAAGTCTCGAGGGCTAGGGTTATGTCCTTTCTTGATAGCTTCTCTAGATACAACCAAGTTGTTGTGCACCCATATGAACAAGAGAAGAATGCCTTTACCACCCCCTGGGGCACCTTCATGTATGCTAAAATGCCATTTGGGATAATGAATGTTGGGGCTACTTTTCAGAGAGCTATGGACCTAGCTTTTGTAGCGATAAAAGATAAGTTTGTGTTGATATATTTGGATGACCTAATAGTTTACTCTCATAGCTATTATGTCCACTTACAGCATCTAAGGAAGTTATTTTTTAAGTGCAGAAGGTATGGAATACCACTAAACCCCAAGAAGTCCCAGTTTGCACTCAACAAAGGAAAGATCTGAGGCCACATAGTTTCAGATGAAGGTGTAAAGATCGATCAGGTGAGGGTGGAAACAATCCAAAAGCTATCAATACCAAGGTCAAAAAGAGACATTCAATACTTTTTAGGCAAGATAAACTTTGTCAGAAGGTTCATTCCAAATTTCTTTGAGCTGGTAAAGCATATAATAGTCATGCTAAAAAGGGATGCAGAAATCAAATGGACTGACCAGGAAAGAAACTCTTTTGAAGAGATTAAGAAATCCATCATGGAGGCCCCAACCCTGATTAGTCCTGACTACACCAAGGGTTTTTACATTTTCTCTTTTGCATCTTATGACATAGTGGCGGCTGTACTATTACAAAATAATGATGAAGGTCTTGATCATTTAATTACATTCTTCACAGAACCCTGAGAGATGCTGAGGTGAAGTATGACCCAATTGAGAAGCAGGCTTATGCTCTCATAAAATATTTGAAGACTTTTAGAATCTACATTCTCCATGCAAAGATCATTTCATATGTCCCTTCAGCTACTATGAAGGATGTTTTGACTCAGCCTGACATCGATGGGAAGAGAGCTAAGTGGATTGCCAAACTCATTGAGTTTGATATAGAGGTGAAACCTACCAAGCTAGTAAAGGGATAAGGTCTAGCCAAACTCATGGCCAAAGAAAACTATGAACTGATGGGAATAAATTTCACATGTGTCAAATCAGCAAAGGTGCAAACTGTGGTAGCAACAAAAACAAAAGTAAATCAAGATCAGAATGACATTCCATCAGTAGCTAATAACATATCTTCATGTGAGTGGTACTTAGGTATCATTCAATTTTTGAAAAAATTAGAAGTATGTCCTGATCTCACTCCTAACCAGGAACAAGCTCTTAAGTTGAAATCTATTAAATTTTGCATAATTGACAAAATGTTGTACTGGAGAGATCAGTCTAGAGTTTTGCTAAGGTGTCTAGATAAAGAGGAAGCAGAGTGGGTCATGCATCACTTTCATTCCAGCACATATGGAGGCCACCACTATTGGAAAACCACAGCCCACAATATCTTAAGAGCATGATACTATTGGCCAGTCCTCTTTGCTTATGTATGCACTTTTGTAAGGGCTTGTGACCAATGCCAAAGATTTATAGGGAAGCAGCAGCTCAAATCCTTGCCCCTTAGGCCTGTTACATTGAATGGGCCTTTCCAGCAATCGGGTCTAGATTTCATAGGTGAAATAAATCCATCCTCTAGTGGACAACATAAATGGATCTTAGTAGCCACTGACTACTTTAAAAAATGGATAGAATCAGTATCTACCAGGAATGCCACTCATCAAGTCATAATGAGATTTTTATATGAGAATATCTTTAGCAGGTTTGGTTTCCCAATAAGGTTAGTAACTGATAATGCACCAGCTTTTAAGTATGGGGCATTAGATAAAATGTGTGAATCAATGGGTATTCAACTGGTGCACTCCACATCCTATTATCCCCAAGGAAATGGCTTGGCTGATTCATCCAACAAAAGCTTATTCAGAATCATCAAAAAACTGTTGGAGACAAATCAGAAAAGTTGGGATTCAAAGCTTAAGTTTTCCTTATGGGTTGATAGGGTAACAGACAAAAGATTTATCGGGACTTCTCCATTCAAGCTAGTTTATGGAACTGAGTCCATATTTCTTATTCATCTCATCCTCCCAGTGGAAAATTTCTTTCAAGAAGAGGAGGATGAACCAAATGATATGGTGAGAAGGATGATGGATTTGGTAGAGTTACAACAAATAAGGGAGCAAGTTGTAGGAAAATCAGAAGCTCATCAATAGAGGATAAAGGGCATGTTCGACAAAAGAGCAAAAATAGACAACTTTTAGGTTGGATATTGGGTCCTCAAGTGGGATGTTGTCAGACAAGATGTTAGCACCTCTATTTTGAATAGTTGTGAAAGAAATACGGCGGAGGAAAAAATAAAAGGTTACATGAAACTTGGCTGAGATTAATAATTTGAGTCTATTATAAATGGCGAATAAACGTTAAATTGGCTCATGATCTGATGGTGTAGAATGAAAGAGGTGAAGATATATGGTTTGGAATAGATCCGCTCGATGTAGATGCGTGGGAGATAAGGAGAAGCGGATGTGGTTAATGAAACATGAAGATCGACAGTGATGGAATAGAACAAGTGAAATATACAGTTGGTAAAGACTCCGCAGAATAAAGTTGCACAATAATTGAAATGGAAAGGCGATCACGGAATATAAACCACGGTACATGTGCTGGTTCAGAGTGCATTCCACAAAGGAAAGTGGTTAAAGAAAAACCACTTAGTACAGATTCCAGAATAGACCATTATATAAAGGTGAGTTTGACTTGTTTTTTAAAAATCATTTTTATTTACATGTTGTGGACGAGTGAAGGAGACAGCCCACCATCCTTCGGAAGTCAACCTTACATATATACATTTACAGTCCTAGTTAAGCTTCAAATACTTAAGCTCTGTTCAGAGAATTATTGCCATTGTCCATTATGGAAAGAGAACAGGGGTTAGGATTTTTAAACTGAGTTCTGGATGAAAGAGAGGAATTCATTGTTGATAGAGATAGAAATGTGTATGACCTCATTTTTTCAGTCGAAAATGTATCAGTTTCTAAAGAAATAATGTGGTAGTATAATTTACAGGGAAATGACGTTTTGAGTGTCTACAAGTCTTTTTCGTATTACTTTTCCATTGAATAGACTTTACCCTTTCCTGAATTTGTTGAATTGTGTGCAAGCAGCTATTCACCTTCTGACAGAGTCATCATGAGTCATTGCACATCCAAGATATTATGTAAGATTGATGCAAAAACCATTTGTGGAGTTCTTAATTTGCCTGATAGTTTCTCTGACAGTGCTGAGTCTGTGAATGAGTCTATATTAGTCGAAGTATACAAAGGTTGTAAAACTGAGATTAGATGTGACTTTTTGTCCAACATTCTTAATGAAGGTCAGTCGTTAGAGTGTCTTTTCCTACTGTATAATATCCAAGTTTTCAAAGAATAAGTGCAATTGGTTGTGTCTTTGGTCTGCCAAAGTTTAGGTCTAAATAATGATGTTCATGTCAACGAAGTTGTTTTGCGTTTCTTATTAAATATGATTTCATTCAGTTCTGAGTCCCATTCAGCCCATTATTTCAGTTTGGATGAACATTTAGCAGAATTCATTCACATCCAGTTTACCGAGTTTCCAAAGATCAGGTTTTTCAAATACCAATCATACTTGTTGAACATGTTGCTATGTTCAAATGTAACAGAATTACAATTCTTGTCCACTATTTTCTTTTCGGATCTTCCGAAGCAAATCAATATGTTCGAGTTTGTAAATTACATTATGTCAAACATGTATAAGTTGTTGTTTGATGAGGTATTACCCAGAGTACTAGAAGAAATGAAACTTATGATGCAATCATCCCCAGAGGACGGAATTGGGGATTGGTTTTTATACAAAGACTTTACTGTTTTAAGAGTGTATGGTTTCATTGAGGAACCATACATGCTACCTGTTTTTCTTACCCCTAGAATCTTTGCACTTGAATTCATGATACAAAGACTATGTGTAGAGGAAGAGCATTTTGGAGCATTCAAGAAGTCCTCTAATATCAAATTTACCCTTAAAGTTGGTCCATTTATCTTTAAAAACAAAAGTGCCTTGATTATTGTGGAAAAATTATTAGAGAATATGGATTTCCAGAAAGAACAAAAGGTCAATTATGATCCATATCATATAATTTCTCAAAGGAAACAATAAAATAAGAACAAACCATTCGATCATCAGGTTGTTGAAGGACTGGAGGAAATAGCCAATTTTTCTTGTTTTGTAGAAAGTCCAAGAAGTAATGAAGGTAAGAGCAGTGGATTGATTATAGCAGTTCAAGGGCCAAAAAATTCTAGTATTTTGATTAAAAGAAGTTTTTCTGAGATTGAAAATATGGATGTAGATGAAAACAGTTCATGTAAAAAGACTAAAGCAATTTCTCAGAATGATCAAGTTTCAAGTGAAATAGTTTTAGAAGAGTTGAAGAAAATAGTTCTGTTCCCTAAGAAGTTAGTACAAATGAACCAGTTTTCCTTTGGAAGTGAAAATAGTGTAGAGTCCAGTTCAACTTTTAAATCCAAAGCAGAATTCATGACAAGTTATGCTGAAACATAGATGCTATCATTGGAGGTGACCAAAAAGCTACTTCCTCGAGTAAGGAGTCTAGGCATCCAAAAGGCATCACTGATTTCTACTTGAGATGTAGAGAGGAACACCTTAAAATTAGCTATGGTAAGTGAGAAAAAGGTATCTGAGATGGAATTAAGGTTAGATAAAATCAGTTTACCTGAGAAGATATAGCTCCACAAGTAGACGGGAGATATTATTTATTTAGATTTATTGCATGCCATTATGAAAATTAACAAACTGCAAACTCTTGTAGATAAATTGGAGGTCCAGTTGAAACACGAAAAAGTAGAGAATAAAGAAAATTTAATCTATATTAAGAAGCTGTAGGAAGATGTCGTAAGTTCGGGAAGCAAACCAGGAAATACATAGGCCACTAGAAAGCTTTTTGGAGGAGAAATATAACTCTGTCCAGGTATTGAAAAAGAGGATGAAAATACCAAATTATGAACATGCTCAGTCCCCAAAGTTATTGGCATTGCAAGAAGAGAAAGACAAAGTTTATCAAGAAATGATGGAGTATAAAGGAAAAACATTGAAACTGCAAGAGGAAAAGAGAAAATGGGAAATGGAGAGAACTGAATTGATGACACAAATTTCATAGTTGAAAAAAGATCAAAAGGACAAAAAAGAAATTATGGAAGAATTGATGAGCTAGACTCCTGCTGATATAGATTTATCTCTTCTAAATATTGAAAAGATTTTAAGTGAATTTTTTGTTGATGATTTGTTAGTGCCAATGTCACAGGTGAGCCTGAAGTATGTGGAAATCAAGGAATTGAAAGGAAAAAATGAGAAGATCAAATTCGAACTAGCTAGAATGGTTGAAAGTAAGAATAAAATATTACATGATAAAAGTGAGTTGCAGAAAAAAGTTTAATGAATTGAAATAAAGGAATATAGGAAAGGCCCCTCTACAAGGATCTAAGCATATAATCTGGGATACATTATATATAGAGGTTACTAAGTTTAGAAATTATCTGAATTTCATGGATGAACAGAGTGCATTTGTTAATTTAGCCACTCAGAGATTAAAACTGGAAAATGAGACCATGGAGAAGAAGCCCTTAAACACAACTCAAAATGCTTTGAATTTCTTGAATTCCCTAACATATAAAAAATTGCAAGAGATAGGGATTAAAGACAGAGTAGCTATTGTACTATTGTCAGAAAAATTCATTAATAAACATCAGCTCATGAAGGTGGTACAAGATAAGGAAAATGAAATGTCTTCACGGATAAATGATTTTAGGCGTGCTTTCACGGAGTTGTTTGAAGATGGCCTCCCTTCTTTCTAGGAAAAAGAGGGAAGACTATTTTCTCAGGAACATTATCATAGTCTGTTAGTACAAAACTGCATGGACCATTCCAAGTTTGATGACTTGGTAAAAGGACTAACTGGGAAAATCATCGTGAACAAATTAACAAAGGATTTCGAAATATTGCAAAAGTTCCTGATTGTTAGAGGAGGGTTTCCCACTGTATCTGATGAGGCCTATGTGGATTTATAAGTATCTATAAAAGAAATGATAGAGTATAACATGCCAGGTGTAGAACAATGGAAGACTGTAGAAAGATTCGGGAAGACCAAATATATTCTTCACCCTTAAAGAACAGGTGTTGTGCGTCATGGAGCTACTTATTCAGGCCTTGCTGTCACCAAGTTGATTATAATTAAACGATCTGTTATCAGAATCGAAGCATGTAGTTTATTCCTAGGTTTTAGGGATATAGTTACAAAAAAAACTTTGATTAACAGATTATTCAATTATTGATCTTCTTGGGAAGAAGTTATTTATGTATATGTTTGAATTTACTTGAGGTATTGGGGGTTGGAACCCATATGTTGGATCGATGTTTTTTGAGGACATATAATTTTTGAAATAACAAAGCCAAATGTTGGTTGATCATCAGATATTCCTGTGTTATTTACATTACAGTCTGTGCCTTACCTTTCTATGTGATTATTTTCTCAGTGCTTACATTCCATTTTGTTTTCCTCATATCTAAAGCATAGTGTTGAATAGTTTAGAATTCATGCTTGTTGTGCTCTGACTATTTTTTCAGATATCTCATAAATGTTTCTGCTAAATTTATTATGGAATTCATCTTATGATGCTCTATATTGATGGATTTTTCATGCTTCTTCCTTATCCACCTGAAATCAATGAATGGCTGTAACTACATGGTTATCTTGCCTTTGTTGAAATCCTATGTATGAGAGCTCTGTGTTATCTTTATCTATTTGACTCCATTTCCCAATGGTTATGTGTATTGTTTCAACCATCTGCATAATGTTAAAGTATTGATTCCTATATCTGGCCTTGCTAAATTTATATTTGAGAGATCCCTCTCTAGAAATAAAAGCTTGTTTCTTTCTGAAGTGGTTTTTGCTGTTACCTTTGGGATTTACCTTTTACAACCTGGGTACATTCTGAGTGATAACACAAGACAAGGGAAAACATAAAAAATTTGACTGTTTGTGGATTGGCCCTTTTGTTATAGACTAGGTATATGAGAATAACACCTTCAAATTGCAAAATATGGAAGGTGAAGAGGTATTTGAAGGCCTAGTGAACAGGAGGTTCTTGAAACTCTATTTTATTTGAGGCTTGTTGGCCTGATTTCCTGACCTAGGCCAAATAAGGAGATTAAACCCACATAAGTCGCTTAAAGCAGCTCCCGGTGTGTTTGAGATAGCAAAATCTTGTAGGTTATGGTCCTGCTACCAACTGAATTTTTCTCTTAAGGAGAAAATAAAATTTAGTAAAAATTTATCCTAATCTTATTTCTATTTAAATAAACCCTAAAATTAGTTTTCTAAGACTTAAGTTATCCTAAAATTTCTTTCTTACTAAAAGTCTTTGATTTTGAGGATTTTGTATTGAATATTCTAAATTTAATAAGACTATTATAATTATTCTAAAATTAACCTAATTCTATTTAACAACTGTTAAATGTAAACTATACTTAAAATAACACTAACTAAATTATTCTATCTCAGCTGAGAGCAATTTGAATATTATATTAATTATCAATTAATGTTTCAAGTAAACAGGAGGATAAATGAGTAAGATTTAAATGAAAATATTTAAATCATCCACACATAATCATTCTGCTATATATTTACTATGACAGAAAATTTAAAATAAATAATTACTTTAAACTTTTTCTGAAATATTTTATTAATTAACAATTAATAAAAAACAGTGAATATTTGAATGGAAGATAATGTTTATAATGAAAACATTGCAAAAATACAAATGAGATCAAAACAAACATAAATATGTATACTATTATGTATCGAATTTTTCAATAAAAATACTGATTAATTCAATTATAATAACATACTAATTCAAATAGAAATATTGTGTTGACTGAGTGTAATATCAGATAATGAATACAAGCATAACCAAGTATAACTGCATCAATAGTATAACTAGAATATGATATGTTGAAATATATTATAAAAGTATCCAAAAAATAATACCGATCAATGATACCAGTCTGAGAATTTCGAGTCACATTCCACCTCCGAAGATAAAACCTCAGTAAGGGATAAAACTAGTACTAAAATAATATTTCAATGATGTTTTTCTTCCACCACTCCATCCCCTTTGCATTAAAATTACTAGTTTATATAACCCCACTAGTCTTTCAATTCAGTTTCTTCATGAATGCTGTATTCAATACCATAGGATTGCTATCCCTATTAAAGTGCATCGAATCTCTTCAAAATACACCTGTCACAAATATTACTATAAAAAAAAACAGTAAAAAAAATGACTAGCCTATATCATCTCCTGATTTAAGGGAACTGGCATATTCGTGGCTATTTTGAAATTCTAATCTTCAAGAAGCATCAACGTCTACCAACTGTGATCCAAAACATCCTATATTTTCTAAGGATAGTGATACCATGTACACCTGTTTAAACAAACATAAGAATCTTATTAAAACCAACTTCAACAGAAATAACAAAAAAAACAACAAATTATATGCGTGGCTGCAAAATTTACGATTTTGCAGGCATGCACATAAAAAGCTTTTATTACCTGTTGACAAAGAGATAAACCATATAACCGAAAATAGAAACAATCATCAGGTTCTACTTTGTAAATTGATCACTCTTCTAGCTTCAGAAAGTTTAGCTTTGAGCCTGATGATTACTAGCTTCTGTCGATCTAATTGCTCAAGCAAGTGCTGGTTTGTGTCTATCATTTATTTTTTGGCTTTCTTGTATCGATTCTTCTTGATGTTCACGTCCTTCCATCTATTAACCCAATTTAGTAATTATGCCCTGAATGTTTTGTTTTCTTCATCTTTTAAGGCTACGTTTGCTTGACATTCTTTTAGTTCGTTTTTCAATTCTGCAATTTTGGTTTCATATACTCTGTCAAGGACCTGTTGGAGGGTCTCCTCTTCCTTATCATGACATGAACCATCTAACTAAGAAGAATCAATATTATTTACATCTTGATCCAGTGATGGGATGCTCATAAACGATGGCTTAGGGCCAGAACCACAAGCATCCATACATGATGGGGCAGTTTCAAACTTACCTGACTCCATAATGTCTTTGGCCACTGATTTTTCATGATTATTCTCTATGAGAATAGGTTCATCTATATGGATGGTTTTGGGAACCAAATATGGAACATCATCCTCAAGATGGATAATCACTGGCCGAGCATTCTGTTGAGTGGTTGCAGGAACAGAGGCTGTAGGTGTGGTATTCATACTTCTAGTGATTCTTCTTGTACGAACAAACACAAGAAATTTTGGCTCAAAACCCCCTTTGTCACAAAAAACCTATGCTAATTGTTCAAGTTTTCACATGGATTCATCACCATGTTTTCGAGGAGTACATAACTCAGAGGGGTTTTCATAATTAACAGCATCAACATCTTCATTTTGTGTGAATTTACACTTCATCTTTGTAGGTGTACTGATGCGCTTGTCAGATAGGGATTGGCCCATGTTTGTCTCAGCATAATAGGGAGCTGCCTTCACAATTCCATCATTACTAATACAAGTACCTATAGGTGTATTTGCTTCCTTTAGTTCTTTATCCCTTAACTCAGTCTTATGAACATCATCAACTTCGGATTTTACTGGAGCTTTACGCTTCATACGAGTTTTAGGGGGAGGTTTTGGCCAATACTGTGTTGGCCCTAGTTTACTTTCAACCAAAATATCATCACAAGATTTACAGTTAAGAAATAGTTGATGCTAGATTAAAATTTTAATTAGACTGTGGTGGAACAAACTCCTATCAGGATTACCTATGGTATTTTGCACCGAATGTGTCATTTTCTTCAGACTTTGCAATAAGTAAAATAGAAGATTGAGCTTAGAACCTTTCAATGCTAACAATAGTCGCAGATGATAATAATGCAGATGAGAAAATTGGCCATCACAAGATACACACCTAACTAAGATTTCATAAAATGCTCACCATTCTGGTTTTAAAAATTTAACCGAAATCCCAATCTTCAACTTTGCATTGGTAGGTAAGGGAAACAGTAAGGACCGAAATCTCTTCTTATCAACCTTTCCCCCTTTAAACCATCACTCTCCAGTTTGAGGAAGATTCGTAGCTTCTGAAATCTTATCTTCATCAATTATAAACTTGAAATCCCCAATCTGAGCTACATTTTCTAAAACTCATAGCAAATTGTTTGGTAACCTCCGTGTTATGGCCAATAAAACATCTGAAGAACTGACCCCATCCAATATTTTTGAATAATAGAGCAGCTTTCTCATCGGCTTCAACCAGCTCAGGTCCTGAAATTTCAAATCGGCTGAGAGGAGCCATTGTTTCCTCACTACAGCTCTTGTTATGGGTTGAAATGAATGAAGTCATGAAAATTGAAGGAATAGGCACCCAAGTATAAGGCATTATGTGAAATGTCAAATCCTCAATTGATTCATATGTGACAGAGATGAGAACCCCAATTTTGGCCATGTTAACCAAATTTGGAGATGATGAGAACAACAGCCAGTGTTTTCGCTATGATAAATGGACAGACTAGCCAGGACTAACTAAAATTCTTCATAAAGCAGTATGTAAAAGAAAATTTCAAACTCTAACTAATCCTTCATATCAGAAATTATTCGATTAAGGGATTATAAATCAAAACATTAATGACACCCAGTATAGAATGATGGGCTCGTACAACATCATGAATAGGAATGGCTATCAGTCATATATGAAATTGAATTCTACCAATACAATTTCATCATTAAACCCACAACTGTCAATTAAATTGATAGGTGTTAACTAAATCCTCATATCAATACGAATTCAATCTTTATGCAGTGATCCTTGTAACAGATGTTGTCCATTTGGCCATACGAATCATGTATCTTAATTATAACTGTCAATTGATAATCACCCCAGATTACATGTGGAAGGTAGTCGTGTTTATTAACAGGATGATGTGGAGTTACCATAATAATCCGTAATGTTCTTAATAATTCTGAAATGCTACTAATTAACGATCCCTATTCACACTCAAACCATATATATATGTTTTTTTATTTCGAAATATAGTTTTAAATACTTTATGAAATCCTAATCACTTATGACCCAAAACTAGATGTGATAAGATATAAAGCTCATAAAACTATTATGGTTATATTTATGTGACACATGAAAATTTTGAAATAATATACATTTATTTGCACTCTCATTATTTCGTGTTATATATGTACAATTTTTACAAAGCAATGATATGATATTAAATATTAAGTTATATGTGAAATCTGAACCTTAGGTTTAATGAAAATATTTTTAATTAATAAATCACCTTTAGTTATAAGGATTTCAAGAACTTATAATAAAAAAACCAAGTTCCAAACAAATTCAAAATGTATCTTCATTAAAAAAATAATTAGCATACTATGCTTTTAAATCTCTTAAATCAATATATATAATCAAATGAATTAATTAATGATAAAATTGATCATATATAAAATTTACAAGACTGACAGCCGCTAATTTCTCAAATTTATGAAAGTGTTTTCATAAATTTCTAATATGACTCTTAACTTTTCTATAATTGAAAGTACCTTCAGAATCGAAGATTCTAAAGGCACTCTTTTATAATCTTTAAAAAGTAAATCATAGAAGAGAGCTGATCATTTTCATCTCAACAGAAAAAATGAAGGGGTTGTTGCTGACTTCCAACAAGGCTTTGAGGCCTTATTAGTGTAAATTAGTAGATAGTAGGTTGTTTTGCTTTCAGAATAAACTCCATGCCCAATGGAACACTAGAAGATAGCCTCAATTATTCTTTTCCAGGAAAGGCATTTTGGTCTGGGGTTCTTGGGACCTCATTGGGAGGTTCCCATCCCCAAGTAGGAGCTAGATGTTATCTCCCAAAATAATTTATTTTGATAGTATGAAGAATTTAACTCATGCAATGAAGGATATGAATATCACTGACAAGTTTGAAAGCCTCTGTTTTTTATTTGGGTAAAAATTTCATAAGTTATAGCTTTCGGTGGCTTAGGTGAGGCTCAGAACATCTCATTAGCCACCGAAAAGTGTTGTCTTCAGCCAATTAAGAAGGATTGCAACATATACACTAACCACCAAAAGAAAATTTTTGATAGGAGTTTGGTGGTTTAATCCTCTACAACGCCGGCATTTTGGAGGTTTAGTCCTTTATACCGCTGATAGTATGAAAAAATTACAGTTTAAAGCACCGACACGTTCAATCTTGGGGTTCCGATCGACAACAATTAGTGGTTTAAAGCTCCGATGGGTTAGTGGCTAGATCTTTCGATCACCGATAGATTAGTGGCAAGTCTTTCCAATCTTCGATGCTTATAAGTTAGTTTCTAGAGCTTCCGATTGCCGATCGTGACGTTAGTGGTTTGAAACACTGAAACTACGGTAGCGTTCAGGTGTAAATATCTGATCCTTAGTGGCTAGAGATTTCGATCACTGATCATGATGTTAGTGGTTTCAAACGCCGAAAATGTGGCAACATTCAGGTTTAAAGCTCTGATGGGTTAGTAGCTAGAGCTTCCGATCGCCGATAGATTAGTGGTTAGTCTTTTCGATCACTGATGCTTAGAAGTTAGTGGTTTGAATCACTGAAACTGCAGTAGCGCTTAGGTTTAAAGCTCTAATGGCTTAGTGGCTATATCTTTCTATTGTCGATCGCGACATTAGTGGTTTGATACATCGACACTATGGCAACGTTTAGGTTTAAATCTTTGATCCTTAGTGGCTAGAGCTTTTGATCATTGATCGTGACATTAGTGGTTTGAAACTCTGACACTATGGTAGCATTCAGTCTTGAGGTTCTAATGTTTTAGTGGTTTGGAGTTTCGATCGCCGATGAGTCAGTGGTTATAGCTTCTGATCATCGATGAGTTAGTGGTTATAGCTTATGATCGCCGATGCTTAAGCATCGCGCTGGTAGTGCTTTAAATTTCTAACACTGCGGTCACATTCAAGTTTGAGGTTTCGATCATTCAGGTTAGAGCTTCTGATCGCTGACCATGGAGACAGGGTAGAAAATTTTGATGGATTAAGTAAGAAAGATCACGTCAGGTAACCATCGAAACGCTAGCTTTTGGCACCAAATTTATAGTGCACCAACAACAATAATCACTAGCAACTACTTCATTTATTTAATGTTCACTCAGTGAACTAGATCTTCATCATAATTATACAAATAGTTAGGTAGGTTTTGAAACCCTAATTTGAAAATAACTACAGCTTTGGAGTAGTTTTGTGAAAACAGATCGAAGTTTTGGGATATGTACTTTTTGTAGAAGGCTATAAAGCCTAAGATTGATTTTATAATAAAGGTTCAACATCAGGGATTTATAATCCTATACTGATTTCACACTTCTCATTTCACTTATTCATGATATAAGCTCTTTTGTTGTGATTTGTTCAACCATCATCTCTTTCTTTACTGTATTTATGCCTGAATGTGTATTTAGGTCATTTTTAAATTGATTAAAAAGTTGATAGCTGTCATCCTATTGGTTTGTTCGTGTGATTTGATTTATAAATACCATACTCATTATAATTTATCCATTTATATGCATGTGTTTTGTATGTAAGTCTGCCAGCCTGGTGAGTTCTCCATCCCTTCACCTTATTATCGAACTTCTAATAAATTGTAACTAAAATCCTTGTGAATGAATGAGTTTTATGCATGCCTTGAGAGTGGAAAGGTTATATAGGTCAACTGACTTGATCCCTATCAGAAAACCCCAAAAACATTGTAAGTTACCAGGCATCCTCGAGGTACAACCTAGAGGAGTTTCCTAAAGTGATAACACGACCCTCAGTCCCAGACTGATTTTTCCTGGTAACTGACCATGTACCTCCATTCAAAGAATGGAAATAGCCCTTATATCTGATCAAGTGGGAACAAATCCCTCAACCACATCATAATGGCCATGTGCTCACATATGATCATGTAAGACTACCACTTACAATCGTATCAAAAAGGCCCTCAGTCCTAGACCAAGTATTCCTGGTAACTCACCAGGAAGCTCCATTCAAAGAATGGAAATAGCCCTTATACCTGATCATGTAGGAACCAATCCTACAGTCATATCAGAATGGCTCAATACTCATATCTTACATGGAAGGAACCAATCCTATCACCATGAAAGAATGGCTCAGCCCTTACATCTGACCATGGAAGGAACCAGTCCTCTCACCATGTCAAAATGGCTCATGGACTCATCACTTCCCCTTGTAAGGAACATCAATTTGGAGAACACCAAGCTTCTCCATGAATTACTCAAACTTCACTCTGGCCAATGGCTTTGTCAACACGTCATCTATATGTTCGTCCATCACAACATACTGGAGCTTCACTGCTCCCCTCTGTGCCATATCCCTGATATAGTGATACTTGATCTCGATATGCTTTGACTTGTCATGGAACACCAATTTCTCCAACAACTTCACACAACTCTGGTTGTCGCAATATATACAAGTAGCATCCAACTTGAGATCAAATAGATTAGACAGTAGATTCATTAGCCATACCGCCTCACAACTAGCTGAACAATCTGTGACATACTTTGCTTCAGCCATACTCAGTGCCACATAGGATTGTTTCCTACTAAACCAAGAGATCACACCTGATCCCATACTAAAGCAACACACTAAAGTGCTCTTCCTATCGATGGCACTTCCTACCCAATCTGAATCAACATAACCCTCCAGGTTAATCTTCTGACTCGCCTCATACTTGAGCCCATAATCAATTGTACCCTTCAGGTACCTCACAATATGCTTTGCAGCAATCAAGTGAACATGTCTTGGATCTGTCAGGAACCAACTCAAGGTGTTCACAGCAAAGAAAATATCTGGTCTTGTGTTCGTCAGGTACATCAAGGACCCAATCATCTGATGATACATCATAGCATCAACCATCTTTGATGAAGCATCACTCAATAGCTTCAAGTTCATTGCCATAGGTCTGGCCATAGCCTTGCATTCCATCATCACAAACCTCTTTAGGATATCTACTGTATATTTCCCTTGTACCAGGGAAATTCCATTTGCATTCTACCACACCTCCATGCCTAGAAAATATTGCATCATGCCCAAGTCCTTCATTTCGAACTAGGCAACAAGCTTCCTCTTTGTATCAGCAATCAACCCATCCATACCTGTTACAAACAGATCATCTACATATAGTAGGAGCATCATTGGATTTCCATCTTCAACCTTGTAGTAAAGTTTGGAATCTGCTTTACTTTTGGTAAAGCCCGAACTAGATAGAAAGTTGTCAATTTTTCCATACCATGTCCTAGGTTCATGTTTCAAAATGTACAGGGCTTTCTTCAATCTACACACATGAGAATCCCTGTCATGTGTCTCAAAACCAAGTGGCTGCTCTACATACACTTCCTCTTCTACTACACCATTCAAAAAATCAGTCTTGACATCCATCTGGTGTGTCCTCCATTTCATCACTACAGCAAGAGCAAGTAGTAATCTGATGAAAGTGTATCTGGATACAGGTGCAAAATTTTCTTCATAATATATTCCTTCTTTCTGGGAGAAACCACGAGCAATAAATCTTGCTTTATATTTTTTAATGCTACCATCTACAACATTCTTGATCTTATAAATCCATTTGGAAGTTACGACAGACTTCCTTTCTGGTCTTGCGACAACATCCCAAACATCATTCTTCATGATCAATTAATACTCTTTGATCATAGCATCCTTCCATTCTTTTCGTTCTGTCGCTTATTCATAATTGGATGTTTCTTTCTCGATGAAATCACATAATAAAGCTACATATTCAGAGCAGGATCTGGTCCTCTTTCTTTCTCTGTGATTTTCTTCTGGAGCCCCATATCTTTTCACACCTTGGATAGATTCTCGTACCCAAGCAGGTTTCCTCTTATGAGGATTCTTCTCCTGAGGTGGATCTACAGGTTCTTGTGGTTCTTCAAATTCTCGATCTTCTTTTTAAGTTTCTTCATTCATGGTTGTATCATGAATCTTGGGTGCTTCCACTTCTTCAGGAACTTCAATAGGTTTCTTTCTGGATTTTTTGTAATTTGAGTCTTCGTCAAATGTCACATCCCTACTGATGTTGATCTTCTTGAATCCTGGGAAGTATATTCTTTAAGCCTTCGAGCTTTCAGAGTATCCCACAAATATGTCCTTCTTTCCTGAAGGATCTAATTTTGTCCTCTTCTCTTTCAGAATATGTATGTACACTGGACAACTGAATATTCTAGGATGGTTGACTTTTGGTTTCTTACTGAAAAATAATTCTTCAGGTGTCTTGTTCTTGAGTACTCTGTGTGGAGTATGGTTTTGTACATACGCCACTGTCCTTGCAGCTTCTGCCCATATATGCATAGGAATATCTTGAACATGAAGGGCATCTCTTGCAGCTTCCATGATAGTTCTATTCTTCCTTTCTGCAATTCCATTCTGTTGTGGATTATATGAGGTGGACAACTCCCTCTTAATCCCTGAGTCTTTTCATAACTCTTTGAATTCATTTGATGTGAATTCTTCACCATTATCTGCTCAAAAGGTCTTGATATTTTTTTCTATGTGATTCTCAATCAAGGCTTTGAATCCCTTGAACTTGCTGAATACTTCATCTTTGTTCTTCATGAAGTAAATCCATGTCTACCTATAGAATTCATCAATGAAAGAAACATATAAAACATACCTTCTTAGTGATTTTGATGACATTGGTCTGCATACATCGGAGTGGATGATTTCTAATATTCCTTTTACTTTTCTCTCGCTACTTGGAAATGTCTTCCTTATGTTCTTTCCTTTTGCACATCCTTTGCACACCCCATCATGTTTTTCTTGTATTTCTAAAGGACCTTCAACAACTTTGCTTGCAATTGGTAGTGCTCTGTAATGCACATGTGTAAGCCTTTTATGCCAAAGTTCATTTGGCTCTACTGTGTCATGGACCAAGGCTTGTTCTGGATGGCCCTTCAATTTGTACAAACCTCCTTCTTGTTCCCCAATCACTACTGCATCATCAATAGTATTTCCCTTTGGAAACATGATGACTTCGCCATCTATAAATGAAACCCTCATTCCTTTTGTATCTAATGCAGATATGGAGAGGATATTCTTCTTTAGTTCCAGTACAAAAAATACTTCCTTCATTGTCATAGACTTTCCAGAGTCTAGTTTATAGGGGGATCCCCCACTACCTTTTATTGGATACTGGTAGTCATGTCTGAGCTTCACCTTGTGAGGTGATTCATGTTTTGATAGTTTCACAAAGGATTCCTTGAATCCTATCATATGTTTGGAAGCCCCACTGTCTATAAGTCAATCATTGCTTCCATGAGTAATGTTTCCCATAAGAGCGGAAATCAAAACATGTTCTTCATCACTTGAAGAATCTTCACTTTCATATCTGGTTCTTTTTGTAGAAGGTTCATCATCCTCTACAACATGAGCATGATGTGTTCTCTTGTTTCCCTTCTTCTTATGAGAGCCATTTTTGTTTCTAGGACATTCTCTAGCATAGTGTGATTTCTCATCACATGTATAACATCTGATTCTAGACAAATATTTTCTAGTGTTATCTTTGTGAGAGTGCTTACCTTTGGGGTGATGAGAACTTGTTTTGGTTTTCTTGGACAGTACCATGAGATCTTGATCTTCACTTCCCATATTTTATTCTCAAGCTGCTATTTGAGCTTCTTCTTGAGATCACTCTTCCCATAGTCTGCTGAACTTGACTAACTTCTTTCTTGCATAGATTCCTTGAATAAACGAGTCCCATGATCTAGGGAGACCATTCAAGGTGGTCATTACAATCTCTGCATTCTCCACTTCTTCATCTACTGCTTCTAGATATTCCTTGATCTGAGATACCCTTGTAAAGTAAGAATAGATGGTCTCTGCATTCTCGATATTTACATTCTTCATTGGTTTCCCAAAGTCATCTTTCGGTTTATGTTCTCCCCTTCAAACAATTTGGTTAGGTCATCAAACATAGCTTTAGGTGTATTTAGGGAGGAAATCTATGGTATGAGGTGATCCTTGATTGAATCAGCAATGATCCTCTTTTCCATAACCAATTTATTCATGTGTAAGGCATTTGCCTCATCTCCCTCTGGAACTAGAACCTCCTCACTGATATAGGAGTCCAACTCATTTTCTTATAAGACCAGGGAGATCCTATGCTTCCAGGCTCAGAAGTTATCATCTCCCTCAATATTTTCATCAAGCTTGGTATGATGAGACATATTAACTAAGAACCTCAAATGGAAATACAAAACATTTAGATCTTACCAGGTCAAGATGTCGGATCTAAATTTGGAGCTGAAATTCTGCAATGCTAGTTCAGGAGCAGATTAGGGTTTTGCTTTTCCAGAGTTATTTCCAACCAAATGCTTTGATCTTTATCCCTAACTTTGATTTTGAGGAGGAGATCAATCCAGGCCTGGGCTCACTGAAAAATTCCACTTCTATGGAAAGCCATAATTTCCGGCAGCAGTGTCATATCCAAAACTGAAAAAACCTCATAATTGGATTTTTCTTCGACAAAAGGATGTTCCCTAGGGAGGAGAGTTATTCCAACCTTATTTTGCTGAAAATATGTGGAGAGAGATCCACAAAGTAGGAAGCCCTAGTTCCTGCAGCTGTACAGTGTCTTCTTCTCAGGTTAGCTCTGATACCATGTTAGATTTTTAACACTAAGCTAGCATTATATTAGGATCTTTAACTGAGAGAATAACAAGCACAACAATAAAACACAAGAGACAATGAACACAGTCTTTCTCCTCGAGGAAACCATAAATGGAGAAAACCCCGCAACTTCCTTAGAGATAGAATCAGCACCAAAAGTAAAACCCCAAAACAATAAGATGATCTCCCGATAGCAGTAACCTCTTTCTTCCTTGCCCCGGTGTCTTCTTCTTCCTTCGCTATGTGCTACAACTAAGTGTGAGTGAGTGTATGATAAATAGAGAGGCTAGCTCTCTATTTATACTAATTCCTAACTTGACTAAACCCAACTAGGGCTGACTTCACTAGGTGAGTATAATAACCATAGTTCCCCAGAACTGCAAGGACTTTAACCCTTAACCAATAGGAGCGTTACCCACAAGGCCTTGACATGACTTGTTTACATTATAGAACCTCCCGATAGGAACATCAATACATGACATGACTCAAGTATATTACAAATACATCCCAGAATAAACATCGGGCTACAATACATAAGAAATACAAGTGTATACATTCCGAAGTTACAATTACATCAGCATGGGAAGCAAGGACCATTCATGCAGTTGGGGAACTACATGGAAATCCTAAAGACACTAGGAGGACTAGATCTCAATTTGAGAGTGCCCTTTGTGTGAATGATCCACTCTTTGTTGAGAAGTATTATTTGATGATATATTCTGATCCATAGACATATGAATATGCAGCATATGATCCAAGATGGAAAACAGCCATGAAAGAAGCATTCAGCTCGCTCTAGAAGAAAAACACATGGGAACTGGTTGATCTTCCCCCAGGGACAAAGCTAGTGAAGTGTAAATGGGTCTTCAAAACTAAGTTTTATGCTGATTGTTCACCTTTGAAATATAAGGAAATATTGGTACCCAAGGGATGCTATCAGGTACATTTTATTGACTAAAATGAGACCTTTGCATCAGTGGAAAAGATGGACTCCATAAGGCTTTCCCTAGCCATTGCAGCTTCGAAGCAGTGGGAGGTACATCACATGGATGTAAAGTGTGCCTTTCTGAATAGAGATCTAAATGAAGAGATTTATATGCAGAAAAAATAATGTTTTGTATATAATCCATCTTTAGTGTGCATGATGAAGAGATTAATGTATGGGCTCAAGAAAGTCCCCAGGGCTTGGTATTCCAAGATTAATGGCTTTCTGCTGTCACTGAGCTTTGTTCGATTGAAGTCTAATCCTAATGTATATTTGAAGCTGATTCATGGTTCTTTAATGATTATTGTTCTCTATGTGGATGACCTACTGATTACAGGAATTTCAAAGAAATATATTTCGTCCTTGAAGGATGCAATGAACCATGCCTTTTCTATGACAGATTTGGGATTGTTGAGCCAATTCTTGGGTGTCAAAATTGCTCAATCCCAAAATGGAATCAAGGTTCATCAGTCAAATTATGCTTCATATTTTCTCGCCAATTTCAGCATGAAATATTGCAAGACAAAGACTCCATTCCTTTCAAGAGTTAAGCTTGAAGAAGCAAATTCTTATCCTATGGTAAACAATACACTATATAGGCAGTTGATTGGGTGTTTGATTTATCTTACACATACTTGAACTGAATTATCTTATGAAGTTAGTGTGGCTTCAATATACATGGATCAGCCTCATGAGATCCATCGGAGAGCAGCCAAGAGGATCCTAAACTTTGTTCAGGGAACAAGGACTCATGGTATTTTCTAAAAAGCAAAATCTGACTTAGAGCTAGTTGGATTTATTGACAGTGATTGGGAAGGTGAAAACACAGATCAAAAGTGTACCTTAGGATATGTGTTCATTCTTGTAGAAGGGCCAATCATATATTCAAGTAATAATTAGAGTGCCATAGGACTCTCATATACATAGGCAGAGTATAGAGTAGTTGTAAATGCAGCTACCCAATGTTTATGGTTGCGGGGGATACTTGGAGAATGTGGTTTTGAATCAGAGTTTTTAACACTCATCTATTGTGACAATCAAAGCACCATTCTAATATCCATTGATCCAATTCAAATACAAAGAACCAAGCACATTGAGCTCCATATGCACTATATCAGGGAGCTTGTGCATGCTGGTACCATTGCTCTATTCTACTGCGCATATTCAGAACAAGTAGCAGACATTTTCACCAAAGGGTTCTGTGAGAAGAATTTCAGTAATCACAAATCACTATTGGCGATCATTGATCATATGGTGAATAATGATTGATGAAAATATTTCCAAAAAATTGTTTTCCTATCCATGTTTAAGGGAGGATTTTCCCACTGGGTGTTTTCCTCTTTCCTTGGTTGTATGGACATGCAGTATGTAAAAGGGTGACCAATACTTGTTGCTATACCCTATAATTTTCTGATATTTACTCATAAATTCATGTTTAAGGGGGGGTTTTAGAATAATCAACCCATAGTTACTCATATTTGACATTAATTAAATCATTTTTGTGTTATTCCTAAAATCCTGGATTCCCTCTCTATGCTAGTTGACTTCTACATGTTCCTAGAAGTCCATACTTGATAAAATGGTTCACAAAGTGATTTGGAATCATCTTGGAAACATATTTAGCATGTCTTCTTTATTCCTATTTCCTTAAATGGAATATCTTCTCTTTATGAAAGCTTCCTTGCTTTACATCTGTTTTAAGGCATAAAGGAAAAGCTAGTCTAGGGGAACTTGCCTTATTTTTTAACCTCACCATGCTCCTTCCTTTTCTCCATACAAAAGAATGAATGAGTTGTATTTCCACCAGATATTATATTTCCCACTTTCTTTAGCTAATTCATGAGGATATTCATGGATTTGGAAAGTCCTTTTTGCACCTATGGAGGATTTGACATGTTTTAGTAAGCCCGTTTTTTGACCAATTCGAATAGCAACATAATGCTTTCGAATTTCTCATGTAATTATATATTTGAGCAGCCTATTACTTCATATGGTTGGATAATGTACACTTAGTCAATATAGGATTAAGTTATTCTCCAATTTTAGTTTCCTTTTGTGTGAATTTTGCATGTTTGACTAGCAATTTTGTGAGTGTAATTGATCTATCTCTTGGGTTCAATATCCACACCAAGGAAAACAACAATGGTTGAAAATTTTAATATTTTATAGTATGTTTTATCCTAACGTATAATCGGGGGAAAATTCAATAAGTGGATAGTCATTATCCAAGAGTTTGACTCGGATTTTCAATCTACTAAGTCCAAAAAATACTTAGTATTGACAGAGTTGATCTCGGAATTCCCTAGGGAAGAGACTACAGTGGCATGATAAGAATCATTCCCATATGAGTATATATTTTTTATCTGAACCTCTAATCCATGGTATGGAGATATCCTAGTATATCTCGAGACTCTTAAGTGTCATGCGTCCTTCTCGTGGGAAGATTGACCTAATTTTTGGGTTAATGCTAAAAACTAACTTATCATCGATGATACCTTGCATCAATGTGGGATAGATTTGATACTGCATCGGTTCCTCACCCACGAGGAGGTAGATCTTGTCCTAATTGATTCCCATAGCATAGCGTGTGGGGGTAATTTATTTGGGTTAGAAATGCCCCAGAAAATTCTATGTCTTGGTTACTTTTGGCCCACTATCTTCAAAGATTGTGCTGAAGTTGTAAAGCGTTGTCATCCTTATCATCTCTATAGCAAAAAAATGTCGTAACATCTATCTCCATTATTTCTTGTCATCGTGGTAGGGAGCTTCACCAAGTGGGGGTTAGATTACATGACGTGTAACCCAATTTCTACTGGGGGGAAAAAATACATCATTGTCACTGTATACTACTTTAGGAAGTGGGTAGAGGAAATTCCTACCTTCAAAGATGACGGTAAAATAACAACTTACTTTGTATTCAACCAAATCATTGCTCGGTTCAGTATACCAAAGTAGATTGTCATTGACCATGGAAGTCATTTTCAGAAAAACATGATGACTGAGTTGACCACCATGCTATGGTTTAGGAAATATAATTGATATTCCTTTTACCCTCAAGCGAATGGAAAAGTAGACAAGGTTAATAAAACCTTAAAAACCATTATGTTATCTCCCAAAATAATTTATTTTTATAGTATGAAGAATTTAACTTGTGCAATGAAGAATATGAATATCACTGATAGTTTGAAGGCCTCTGTTTTTTTATTTGGATGAAAATTTTACAATTTGTAGCTTTTGGTAGCTTAGGCGAGGACTATCATAGCTCATTAGCCATCGAAAAGCTATGTTTCAGCAGTTAATCAGTTGAACACAAGCCAAAGGTGAACCACCAAAAGAGGTCTGAGCAAGTAGGGTCAAAGTAACACTTTTGGTGGCTTAAGAGAGAATATAGAAAACTCATTAACCACCAAAAAGGGGTGCTTTCGACAGAATAGAAAGAGAGATAAAAAGGGTTTAAACCGTCAAAACCGAGAAGAAAGTAGCATCCAGAAAAATACATTCACTGCCTTAGGTGAGGCTTAGAACATCTCATTAGCCACCAAAAAGGGTCGCTTTCAGTAGATTAGAGAAGATCACAACACATATTCTAACCACCGAAAGATGGAAGACAAATATCGGGTGAAAAACCCTTTCGGCAGTTTAGGCGAAAGCTTTAACATTTTATTAACTATCGAAAGAACATGTTGTCAGTAGTTAAAAAGGGTTCTGACATGGTCAAGATCAGCTGAAAGTAGAGATTCACCATGGCGATGGGGTAATGATTCTGGCAGTTTAAGCAAGAAAGATCACGTTTAGTTAGCCACTAAAAGCCAGGGTTTCGGTGGTTAGCTAACAAAATCACGGAGGATCTTAAACCGCCAAAAGGATAATATAGGGAAACAGTTGGAAACTGACATATCCAACCCTGATAGCAAGACAAAATATCATTTTAGAGCATGATTACCCACCAAAAAGATCTGGAGTGGTGTGACTACATGTGAAATGAGTGAAAAGGGTCGTTATGCAAGCAAAAAAATTTGATCCGACTGCCAACCTTCATTTTTATTCCACCTGTCCCAAGGTTCATCAAATGACCACCAAATGCTATGGATGAGGTAGGGTATGGTTATCTAGGAAAAGATATCTCAGGGATCGAGCTGTTGTCATCATTTGGGTGACCTCAGCTTGCATAAATGACAGAAAATCCTCATAATCAGTGCCATGGGACTCCATCGTATTTCATATTGAAATTGGAATTTTTTAACCAAAAAACTGACTCTGAGAGAGAATCTTGCTAAAGAACATTGTATAGAAGGTCTGGAAAACTATTTTTTGTAGGTACCGAGGAGATACACCCATTAGGATGAAGACAAGTGGACTAGCTGTCAGATAGGAGCTAGGTGATCTCAGTTATTTAGAGTCCCATCCAAAGGTTTACAGATTGTTCTAGGAGGTAGGCTGCTACAAATACTATGAAAAAATACAGGGTTTTCATCAACAGGTGGCTGAAGTTTTTGTCCTATCATTTGATGGTCGAAAGAAGACATAGGAAGGGAGTAATTTCTCATAGATGAAGCACTAATCTCAGAGGTGACTAAACTCCCTTGCATAGGAGAGAAGTGGTTCAAGACCACCATACCCAAAGACGTGGAATTCAGATCATATCTCAAGCCTGAGCATAGGGGAATAACACGGAAGAAGGTTGTGCCATCATCATGGCTGGAAGAGAAATAGCAACAGCTGCTAAAATCCATCATGGTCTATTTGACCTATGAAGGGAGATACAATAGAGCAATGATCTATCATTTCAAACTCATGAACCACTTCACAGGTAAGAACCCTCTTAATCTGCCTTTTTATTTACACAGGAGTCTAGGGAAGAATGCACATCAAGTGAAAGCCTAGCCATCCAAGATTTCTACCAAGCTGTGCCATGATGGTCTGATACAGCTATTGGTCTAGAAGTTGTTGAAGAAAAGAAACATTGCTTGGCCCTATTTTCTGTTCTGGAATGGCTTTGAGACAGGCCTTTCAACGAGAGGAGAAAGGGAGGTTTCCTTCCAAGAAATCCAGCACTCCAAGGAGTGGGAGAAGAAGGCGGAGGGCCATATCCATAGCTACAGCAACAGAACAACCTCCCCCCTCTTCCAAGACCAAGAAGGAAAAAGGAATTTGGATTTCAGTGAGAAAGGTTAGGAGGCAGAAGCACACCAAGAGAATGTCTTAAACCTACCCTATTCAGATTTTGAGGAAGAACAAGGAGAGGATGCATCCCTAGCTCTTCAAATTGTTCCATTCACTAAAGCATTGCCATCCCCCACACCATAGGAACAAGAGGAACTAGCAAAAATGCCTTCCTCCAGCAAACCAAGAAGTCAAAAGATCAATCTGCTCATGGGGACTTCACTTAGTGAAACCATGCCATAGCACGTTCATTTGTGGCATATGAAACAATACCCCTATTTTCAAAAAATATTGGAAAATACCTCCCAAAATCATTTTTTTAACCCCCTCCCAATATGCCTTGTCGATTTTAAAAAACCCCTATTTTCCCTATATATTGCATGTCTCCATTTTTTCATTTACATTTTTTATACCCCTTTATATTTCTACCTAAGGAAAAAAAAACTAAACACAAGAAAGGGCCAGATTACTGGAGACACGCCTTGATGTTTGTATAGATTGTGAAATTACTACAATAAAGTGAATGTTGTTGGGAACATATATAAGACGACAACAAAAACATATAGAAAATAATCATGTATGTCTCAATATTCTAGGAGTAACCCAAGGGTTAGCTCTTTCGGCTGAACAATCTGTCAAAGGCATGTTGCCAATGAGGAGGGCCTAGGTCACAGTTCCAAATCCAATCTAATCCCTCAGGTTACCAGCCACATGGTTGACAACATCTTCCATTCAGATATTCTGGGGAAGAGAGTGGAATCCCATGAAGTGTTCTTTAAAAAACATAAATTTGGCAAAGAAAAATCTAAAGATTTTTTGAGTTAAGGTGTTTGATTTGAATGTTCATAGAACAATTTTTAAACACAAAGCCAATTCCTGATATGTGTTCCATCAATATTAAATTTTAATGATGTATAACTGAAACCTTGAACTTAGTTCTTGATATGAAAGGCTTCTGCTTAGCACATTTTTTCATGTCAAGCATGATTGCATCACTCATTTTGGCTCCTCAATATCGAAGTGTTATTGTCCTACACTCCAATCATTATCATACTCTAGCTTCTCAAACTACACAATGTTTAGATTCAGAGTCAATAAATTATCACTATCATGTCAAGGCAATGGTTGGTGCTAATCTACCATGATGGCTAATAAGAAAACTTGAGAAATTAAAATGAACACTTCCCAACTTGATGGTCTACATTTGGGGATCAAGAAAACCCAATCATCTACATCTTTTTTTTCTTTCAGAGGAAAAAATACCAGCCTTTGTTATTCATAGAATCAAAAGACATCGTTTACATAATTCTAACTTAACAGCAGAATACAAATATTAAACAATCAGCAATATACTATGATCATGCCAATCATATCCAGCCTAAAACTGAGAAACAAAGAAAGTCTGATCATTTCAGACTTTTGTCATCATCCCTGATAAATCAGGTCAGAAAATAGAGTGAACCGAAGGTGATTTCAAGCAAATATTCCTAAGTAGAGCTAGCTGACAGAAAGTCTCAATCGTGACAAAAAGAGAAAATACAATCAATGCTGATATATCAGGGCAAACAACATCTAAAAGAGCACAAAAAGATCCTGTGCTATTACCAAACCATCCAATGTTTCAGTGAATTTTCTGTATCCCATATCCAAATTCAGAGCTGATTTAGAGAGACTATCTGCCAGCGAGTTGTGCTCCCGGTATATGTTCTTGAAAATCACCGAAGGGACATGATGATGCATATCTCTAATATCTTCGCACCAGTGCCTCAAAATAGGAATATCAAGGGCAGAAATTCTGTTGATCCATGAGATAACAACCAAAGAGTCACCAAGTATCAAGTGAATGGGAAATCCCATAATTAAGCTGACTCTTAGAGCAGCCCATAGAGCTAATAACTCAGCTCTGGTATTTGTACTACAACCACAGCCTATAGAGAAACTATAAAAATGGTTATCATTCAGATAAATCACAAAACCTGCACCTCCCACGTTATTTGCAGCAGCCCCATCATCTACATTACCATACTATGGCTTCCTTGAATACAAGATGTCTACATTCAAACTCAAGAACTTACACTTGATATATCTATATGCAGCGGTTGGTGCTCGTCTACAATGACCCCGAAGAAAAGATGAATAACTATAATGAAAATCCCTTTACATCTTCCATGTGCCTTCTACCAAGAAATATTGTGGCTGCATAGTCTCCTTTGTAAACCCTTATCATATAAAAAGACCCAACCAATTATAGAGGGAGAAGTTTCCCTAGCATGGCAGGATGCTCTACAAATGGTGCAAAGCACAAATTAAGACAATGGGAACACATCCAATGAAACTCATTTTCTTAAAAATTCTAAACAAAGTGATTGAAAACAAACAGCAAGGTTTTGCACATCAAGTGATCACAAATTAAAGTGTTTGAATCTAACATGCTGCCATGCAAGCTATAACTTTGTATCTAATCAAAATCTTCCCCTAGTAGCATATGCCTCATTCAGATAAAATGCTACAGCACATGATAAAGCCTTACAAAAGTATTATCTACTCCTAAATTCCCTGGAGGATGGTATTCATACAATTCAAGAACCTGTTAATTGTAGATTAAACAAATAAAATGACAAAGAAGAAGAGTAAAGCAAAGCAAGCCCTTCTCTGTTATACCCAAAATTGCCATTTTAACTCAACCCGAATCCAAAACTAGGTCAAATCTAACCAGAACAAGGCAGCATTGGCTTGCTACATCAGACTTAAGTCAAAACTTGTGAAACTTGACAATCTATGCAAACATGACAAGCTGTAACCAGGTCCACTCACCCACATGCCTATGTAAACCAAGAAATCTCCAATCTTACCCATTTTTTGCACATCTTGCAGCAAATTTTTAGACCTTCATGTAGCATCAATGGCACAGATTTTGTGTTCATCTTCTAAGAATATTATCTGTAGGTTAGGGAATATAAATTGTACTCATTTTCTAACCAATATTCAAGCATATGGGCACAGATTTCCACCATAGATTTTTCATAATACAATTTTCTATATATTGTGCTCAGTTTCTATGCAAATTTTTGATAGCTTGGGCACATATTTTCACCAATATTGCAGATACGTTGTTTATAATGCAATTATGTTCTACCATACACCTATATAGTGCTCATTTTCTGAGTAAACTTTCTGGCACCACTGAACCAGGAAAGAGACAAAGATCAATAAAGTCCATGATGAAAGCAGTCACTCGCTTATTTATAGAATTTGCAAATAAAGGGACACCGATGGAGCTCTAATGATTTACAATGAAATGGAGGCCAAATCTATGTTCCCATCCCTTCATCCCCACACCACCCCATCCTAGAAACTCAATGCAACATAGGTTAAAAGGCAAAAGTAAGAAAGCTACTTCAAAATGGTAGTGTAAGGACTCTACATTACATATAATACATGTTCAGGGTCGTGGGTTGTGCCTTGAAAATATGATATATCTGTTGATGGAATGTCAATTACTTGAAAAGTAAGGGTAGATATTTTTCTCAATCAGAACAAAAATATAATGTTACATATTCTTTACCATCAATGCATGCAATCAATAGTTGTGATTCGACCAAATCATTTGCATCCATGCCAACTGGTAGCTCACGAGCCTTGTAATGTGCAATGTGAGGGAACTTTTCAATTACCTGAATAGTAATCAAAAGTTCTAATTAAGCATGTTGAGACATCATGTAATTAATGGTTGTAAACGCACTAAAGACAATACTTCAAACAGAATACAAAACAAGATATTACATCACAGTGAATAAATAAGTGTAAGGGGGTTCACCTTTGTAGGAAGTCTTCCTTGCTACTCGTCTAGTTGAATTATGAAATCTTCCCTTGTATATACGGGAATGGTACTTTATCAGAAAGCTGGAAAAAGTGAACAAAAATAGATCTATACCTGTATCAACAAAGGGCCTTGAGGCTTCCATCCTCCCTTCACCACCTTTAAGATTGGAATATGGACATTGAGTCAATATCAAGAAGTCACGAAACCTTCCCCACATGAGCAATAGATTCTATTGACTCACTATCATCTTAGACGTCAGAGCTTTTTAACTCAATTGTTTAAAAAATGGTGCTCTTGGAGAAAGTACAGTATTTTTAAACAACTTACATTCTAGCAATTATGCCATGAGTAAAATTCATATATTGTTGTCATGAAAGGGGGTTTGATTACAATGTTCCCCTTTTACTAAGGTTTCCTCAAGGGAGGGATCAAGTTGAGCATCCTACACCCCTTCCCAATAAAGGAGCTTCTCCATAAGCTTTTGAGATTGAGTGTTGTGTTATGTAGCCAGCCAATGATCTTTTTGACTAAAATTTCTAGGGAGGCAACTATGATGTTTATCCATGGGGCCTTGATTTCAGACAAGTAGTCCCGAGCATGAAAAAGGGCTGCTAGAGTGTTATAACAATGCAATCAATGCCTCACAATAAGTCTTTTGAGACAAGCCACCAACAAGTGTATTGTCAGGTCCACTTAAAAATGGTTAATGAGAGTGGTACCATGGCAATCAGAGCTACACAAGGAATCTTTTGAGATAGGACTCTTGCAAGGGTATTGTTATGACCCAAAACTCTTTATCCCTATAGGAATACTGCTCCTAGTTGAGCAATATTGCACTAATGGAACCCCCAAATTATTGATAGTTTATTTTAAGTAAGAATCTTGTGGCATGTGTTGCAAAGGCTAGGGTTTGCAAAGTCTAAGGACAAGAGTGTCAAGTGTTATAGCTCTCTAATATATAATGTGCAGGTTTCCACTATAATACTTCACCCAAGCCCTTGAGGTACTCATTAAGAAGGCTAGTCTATACCCTTAACCATACTACCCAATTACCAAGTAATAGAGAGTGATCTCCCCAATGTTAATCTCACTGTACTATAGAAAAATATGGTCGAAAGGTAGGTTGGCCTTGCACATGGTTTAGGAACCAACCAACTGCAGATTTGTTTGTCAAATAATAGATCTTCATGTTATTTAAATATGTCAAAACACATATCTAGCCTTTAAAAGTTCTAAAATCAAACACATGTTGGCAAAGGAAAGAGCTCTAATATCACTTGTAATGTACATAATCAACAAAAATTGCAGAGCACGATCATTCAAAGAAATTAAATGCAGAAAATAAAATACAAGAGCAAAAAGGATTAAACCTACAAAATATATCCCTTATATTAAATATCTCCAAAATAGTGAACCTCCTATATAAGCTTCTTCAAGGGGAAAACCTCCTATCAGAGCTCAAATTACAATTCCCATGAAACCTGTGAATATCCCTACTACAAACAAGGGTTGTGATAGGAAACATTCAATCTTTCTTGATCTTGCTACAGTTAATAGGATAATGTATGATCCAATGAAGCTAGAGCTATAATGTTTTATCAAGGAGGGCAGAAGCTATAACAAAATGAGTTTACAAATCAAGGTATAGGATAACACTGAAAGCAACTTGAGAATGCAACACATGGAATACATTAACTTGAAGAGGATTCCTCGAAGCATTGTACATTACCTCATCTTGGTACAATATTACGAATTGTCAAAAATAGATTCAATGATCAAGAGAACAATTGAATTAACATAAACCTTAGAAACCTTATGAATTGTCCGTTATTCTCCTTTCCAACACAAGATAATTAAGAAATTCAGTATTAGATTTACAGAAAGAAAAATACAGGTCGTAGAGGAAGTTGAAATATTGGGACTGGAGTAATGGAATTGGATAATCGTGGAGAAAGTTGAAATATTGGGAGTCAAGGGAAATGGCATTGGAAAATCCAAGGCTTAGGTGATAGCATGACAAACCAATACAGATGGATGTGGATGTAAATGTCATTGTTTAAATGCAAATGGCATTGATCACAATCGCAGATCTATTTTTAATTTATTACTATGGTAGAAAAAACGGCCATATAGTGACAATTGAGGTCTATTCCTAGCCACCTAAGAGCGGCCATTTAACTTTTTATGAATCACAAGTAAAAAGTTCAGTGCATCCCATTAAATAATAGGTTCAGAAATTGGATTAAATTAAGATATTATAACACCGTTGAGAAAACTTCCTCTAAAGGTGGTTGCACTAGTTATTAAAAAAATTATTTGTGCTTTTGGCCTGCCATTAGGAGGCCATCAAGATGTCTCGCATACTTTAATTACAATTGGATTGATTGAAATATATTAGAACATGCTCTCCAAAATGTAGTTACTTGATGTGCACTATGTTCTCTTGTTCAGTACTCCATACTCAATGACTAGAGATTTACCAAAACAATTAATATCATTGAGCATAACAATCTAGACATTACAACTTGAAGCACCCACTTCAACTGTCATTCATTGAAGAACAAGAAGGATGTAATGAACCAAATTGTAGATTACCAGGAATGTAGGTACACCACGTGCAAAAACATGAAGCAACTGGGATTGTTTAATGGATTGAAACAAGGAAATGTCACATCCACAAATGACTGTTGTTTGTGCAGTGAAGAACTTCCCTGTCTGCATGTAATTTGCTTGAGCATCCACTGCTAGATGTCAGTAGCAATTGGCTTCTAAAATCCTTAAATAGAAAAGAAATATAGTATCGAAGTGATTTTTTCCTGCAACAACTTTGAAGAATACAAGGGAACAGAAAATCAAGCAGCAGGAGGAAAAATCCAAAGGAGAAAAGATCGATGGGGCAATCGAACAAATATTTCTCATTAAAGAATGGAATTTTCTTGGAGAAATATCGATGTCCTCTAAAGATGGAACTATAGAAATCAGATATGTTGAGAAAAAAAGAAAACACCAAAGTCTATAAAGGATTTTCCTATGCCACAACAAGATTTTGCATCCAAGACTGCTGACTTGGTCTTTGCATTTATGCCCCTTTGCTCACTAAAACAACTTCAATAACAAATTCAGCACCAAAATCTCAATTCCTTACTCTAGACTCAAGCTCTCATAACTTACTAAAACAACTTGAATAACAAAGTCAGTACCAAAATCTCAATTCCTTCCTAAGGAATCAAGCTCTCATATAAATCATTTTAGTAAGTGCCCAAATCAAACATTTGTTATTAAGACTCGTTGAATTTATGGAATACTTCAAAGATTATGAAAAAGACAAACTTACTTTAAGAAAACTTCAAGAAACAATTCTTAGGTACTGACAATTATAAACCTGAACTATGGATGTGAAATATACATAACTGTCATACTTGGTTGGCCTTGTAAATCAATTTTATGGAAGAGACTGAAATCAAGGTTTTCGAAAGAGAATGAAATCAAATATCATTCCAATTAAAAATATACTGCATGTTCATGCCCACAAATACAACACTTCTTTGTGGACAAAATATTTACCTCATCACACAATGAAAGAAAGGATAACAATACTTGTTTAGTTCACGATGCAAGCGGGCATTCATCTCCTTTAAGATCTTTACACTATTCCCAGTTACTGCATATGGAGCATTTGTCCTGCCACTTGGCTGGGAAGATTATGTTGTGGTCTTGAGACAAGCAAGTTCTTGCTCTAGTCTTTCGATATCATCCTTATGTCGTTGAGAATTAATTTCTATTTTCCTATGCAATGCCTCATCCCTTCGTCTCGTAGAAGCTTCAGCTGCATCCTTTGCTATTCTTTCTTCCTCTGCTTGTGCAATTGCCACTTCTTTAGCTTTCTCTTCTTGCTTCCATTTTTCCTGTACATCACTCATTAAGCCACAAGTTACATTATTTTCATACCAGTATATGCAACATATGTGCCACTGTTGTCAAATCGGCCGTGCTCAACAAGAATAAAACACTAAACAGTTCAATGTGATATAATGCACTATTAATTTCACTGCAAATTTTTCAAATTCTTTAACAGAGTTTGGTGATATGCTGGACACACGAAACAGAGTTTTCAACATTCTCACACCATGCTCTAGATGTATTAAACCAAAAGATGAAAACATATTCAAGATGTTGGAATGGTCAACAAAAATCTTGAGATTTGAAACATTTAGATGTGCTCTCACCTCCATTTCTTTCTGCAAATCCCATATGAGAGAAAATTCTTCTTGTAGTTGAGAAATCTTCTGCTTTTCTTCACAAATTTCATCCTGGAGCCTGGACTCCTATTTCTCCAAATCCTTAACCATATTTAGACACTTTTTCTCCCTCTTTGCAATCTCTTGACATGTTGCAACAGATTCTGCTGTACTCAATTTGGATGCTTCCATCTTTGCCCTCACCTCTGCATTCTCAGTTTCAAGCCTTCTTACAGCTGAATTGGCTCAATCAACATCTCCACTTTCTTTCCGTAAATCATTCTCCATTTCAGAAATCCTTTTCATTGTGTTGTCTTCCCGAGCTTGTTTATCCTTTTTCAAGTGCAAAGTCTCATCTCTCTCCATCCTCAATGTTTTCAACTCAGCGAAATATTTGCTCAATTTTCTAGCTGCTTGCATAGCTTTCTGATGAGCCCATTCAATTTTCTCTTTAAGTTGCATTTCTAAATCTCTTATTTGATGCATAAGTTTCAGCATCATTTCATTCCGTTGATCAATGCCATCAGACTTCTTTGTAATACCCATGTGCTCCAAAATTCCTAGAATGGCTCCTACAATATCCTGACAATTTCTAGTCTCACCTCTATATTGATTTTGTCCTACATCCACGTAGAATCTATCCCCAAAGACATTTCTGTACCTACAGTGCCTGCACTAGTTGCATGAGCTGCATTTTCGGTGTGAATAAGGTATCCTGTTAAAACCTGATTCCTCTCAGAGAAATTCCATGATCCACTTTGTATGTTTTGCACTCCACTTGTTGGAACCAAAAATTCACTGTTGTTGTCAGCTGATCATGAACATGAATCTGATTTGGATTTCTGATCAGATAGAAAGCGGGCAGAGAACAATGCAGCTGCATTCTTCTTCAACGGAGCTCGTTTCATAGAAGGAGAGAGACCAGAACTTGGGTTAAAGTGAGTCGTGGTGGTGGAAGGTGCATTTTATGTCCCAGCATCAAAAGTGAAACCTTTTTGAGTTGAAGATGATGTATCAATAGCAGCTATACCATCTTGTGCCAAATTCAAACCATAGGTTTTCTTTGTTTCAGCACACATCCTATAAGGCTCTGAAGTTGCAATTACAGGCACAAAACTGGAAGATGAACAAGACGGTTTGATTGGTGATGGCATAGAAATCACTGTTGAAGGAATGATCCATTCCCATTGGGTTTACTCATCATTTTTTCATCGCCAGGTGGTAATACAGGTATTTCTAATGTGCTTTCCCGACCAACATTATGATCACTCATAAGGAGGCACCACATAGCATCCCCTTTGCTCAATTGTGGTCGCACCTGGCGAAGCAAGCACAGCAGTCCTGTCAACACATATTGTTCTAGTTGTTTTAGCTCTCCAAAGGCAATATCAGATTCATCTAAGCAGTCACTGCAACTGCTATTCAAATAGGCCAATGAATTGTTAACAATGTTGGAAAGCACATCACTACTCCCATAGCAGTGACCATTTCGCAACATACCCTTGAGAGCTTCCTCTACAGTGTACCCGATATTTGTGATTTTACATACTGCTTCCTTGTAGACATACTTGAGATTCTTTAATAAAAGGTCCTCTAATTGATCTTCTATGCAATAACCCCAATCCACCTCTTTAGGTTGTTCTTCGGAATCCTTCTCCCTTTCTTTTGGTTTTTCTCTAGCAAACCCACCACCACCCTCTAGCAATCTTACAGGTTTAGAAGCAACAGAAGAAGGTTCTACAACTACACCATTTCTTCTATCATCACATAGGTTCTCTTCAATTTTAACAGGCATAGCAGGAGGAATTGAACGAAGCCTTCTCTTATTTCTTATAGATTTGTCTCTTGTTATGCAACCCATTTTACACTGCGCAAAAATGTTTGCTAGTATGTGGTCTATCTTCTAAATGAATCGAGGGAGAAAAAAAAAAAATCAAACCCCAATTCTAGAAAACCCCAATTCAACACTTGTACAATAAAACCTCTTTGCAATCTTTTCTGCTCAGTCAGAAATCCTAATATCTCAACAATAAATACTTAACCGCATAGTTTGATTCACAACTGCAGTCTTCAATATTCAATCAAACCATCAAAACCTAGCCAATGCAGAGGATATCCACAATAATCTATTAAAAAACCGGCAACGTTATCTACCTCATTACCAGTATGATTATGATTCAATTGAAAACGATCCCAAAACATTGGCAGATTGAAAAAAAAATGAAAAAATATCATTAGGAAAAGCAAGAAGATTATAGGCAGATTCAGCCACAGACTTACACAAGAAAGATAAAAAAAAACTAGATTATATTCAGCAATACAATTCAATTAAAAATCATATTCATGTATCCCAAAACTACCTATAAATCGAATCATTTGCCTGTATATTTCAGCTCAGCTGGCCGATCCTATTTCATCAATTCGAGTCTGTGTAGAAATATTGTTCCCAATCAGAAACCTTTGAGTGGATACAGAATGACCTGTGGCTGTGGTTCCTTCATAAACCTCCCCAACCCTTTCTTCTTTATCCAACTTGCACTTCTATATGCTATCAAAAATCCCCAAACTGCTATGCTCCAGTCGATGAACCAGTTTAAGCTCCAGTACCAAAACTAGTTTTGCACCAGTAATAGCAATAGATTCCCTTCACTCTATTTTGATACCACCATTGGTAGCTTCGGGAGCAGATCTTGGATAATATAATACAATATTCAGAGCAGGAAAGCCAGAAAGCCCGCCATCTACTACATACTACCACACTGAGACACTAGCTATTACTACCTACCATAGATAGCCAGCACCATCGTCATCACCAGTATAGGTGGGTTTTGATTAGCAACACTGAAAACCCTATGCAGCATAAGCAGGGTGCATGCAGGCTTGGAGCTCTGGTGAAGGGCACGGGCAGAAAACCACAGGAAAACTTATGCAGCATATGCAGGGGTGCAAGCAGGCTTGGAGGACTGGTGAAGGGCATGGGCAGGATTGTGGAATAAAATATCCCTCAACATATTGGATATTTATATAGTAAAAAAAAAACCCTTTTTACCCCTAGTATACCACCAATATATTAAATTTTATTTTTTAAATTTTAACCCCCCCAATATGAACGGACGTGATATCATATTGGTCCCTAGGTGACGACCCCGTGAATCTGCTACTGAGGTAGGTTTATGAAATGGAGGTCTTGGAAAGAGAGATAAAGAGAAATAATGAGACATTGACTAGGAGAAACAAGTTATTGCACAAGTCCTACCTAGAGCAGAGGGAAAGATACATCTTCTTGAAAAGGCTGAACAAAATATACCTAAGGGACAATACCAGGTTATACAGGATGGTGAGGATCCAAAGGATGCAGCTGAAATAAGCAAAAGTAAACCCTAGCAGCCACCTTGCCTTATCAACCCTAGCTGAAGGAGCCATCAGTCTCCAGCCTCCTAAAACTAGCCAAGGTATTTTTAACACCTCTAACATGAAGCCTACAGAAGAGGAAAGCTGAGCCAACAGGTCTGAAAAGGCATTTTTTGATGAAAACCTAATTTTTTTTCGTAAAACAGGGCTTTCAGTGCATAGGTGAACAGTGGAACAGTCCATTAGCCACCAAAAGTGCCACTTTCGGTAGCTAACAAGTCTGATAGACTGGCCACTTAACCACTAATAGTGGAAAGAGGCATAAAGTAAAATTACATTCATCGAGCACTTGAGCACTAACAAATATTTCATTGAAATAAGTGTTCAGTTCGAAGAAGATCTTTTAGCAACAGTTGAAGTTGGAGAGTCCTCTTCACCACCACAACCATTGATTGTAAGTGAAGAGACTAATGAGTTTGTTGATTCTGATATATCTGATAATGATGAATTAATTGCAGATCCTAACATCCCTACAAGACAAAACTGGGATGTTAGATTTTTAACATTAAGCTAGCATTATATTAGGATTTTTAACTGAGATAATAATAAGCACAACAATCAAACACAAGAGACAATGAACACAGTGTTTTTCCTTGGGGAAACTATAAATGGAGAAAACCCCACAACTTCCTCAGAGATAGAAGTAGCACCAAAAGTAAAACCCCAAAACAGTAAGATGATGTTCTGACAATAGTAACCTCTTTCTTCCTTGCCCGAGTGTCTTCTTCTTCCTCAGCTATGCACTAGAACTGAGTGTGAGTGAGTGTATGATAAATAGAGAGCTTAGATCTCTATTTATACTAATTCCTGACTTGACTAGACCCAACTAGGGCCAACTTTACTTGGTGAGTCTAATAACCCTAGTGCCCCGAAACTGTGGGGACTTTAACCCTTAACCAATAGGAGGGTTACCCACAATGACTTGACATGAATTTTTTACATTATAGAACCTCCTAATAGGAACATCGGGGCATGACATGACTAAAGTACATTACAAATACATCCCAGAATAAATATCGGGTTACAATACATAACAAATACAAGTGAATACATTCCGAAGTTACAATTACATCAACACTCTCTCTTAACTAGGAAGGTATTCTCTTGACACAATTTATCAGCACAGGTATTCTTCTTTGTATCATCTGGATCATTGTCAAGTTCTTGTCATATTCATCTTCAAGTCATCTTCATCATCAAATCTAGATCATCACTCGATATAGATCATCATCACTGGATCTAGATCATCACTGGATCTAGATCATCACTGGATCTGGATCATCACTGGACATCATCACTGGATCTGGATCATCACAGGTTCTATCTCATGATTATTCTCGTCACAGGAAGTTTTACAAAGCCAGCCCTTTTTCATGCTAGTTGTAGTCTTAGCCTCCATGTATGTCTTCTTCAGCGCTTATATCTGACACCAAGTCAGAATGGCCCACCCAACACTTACATTTGACCATGAGAGGAACACATCCAACACCATGTCAAAAAGGCACACCCAACACTCCTATACGATCATGTAGGAACCAATCCTATAATCACATTAGAAGGTCCTAGCACTCACATTCACCAGCATGATAGGACACAACTACTATCATCTGTGGAAAGGCATAGCACTCACATCCACCAGCATGATAGGACACACCTACTATCATCTATGGAAAGGATCAGCACTTACAATAACCACCATGGTAGGACACGCCTACTAATATCTGTGAAAAGGCATGACACTTACATCTAACCATGGAAGGAACTTAATCCTCTAACCATGTCAAAAGGGCACTCAGTCCCAGACTGAGGGTTCCTGGTAACTAACTAGGTGCCTCCATTCTCCCAGAGAATGGAAACAACCGTTATATCTGATCAAGTGGGAAAACATCCCTCAATCACATCAGAATGGACATGCACTCATATCTAATCATGTGAGAACACATTACACAGTCATATCAGAACAACCTGTTTTCTCCCAAAACAATTTATTTTGATAGTATGAAGAATTTAATTCATGCAATGAAGGATATGAATATCACTGACAAGTTTGAAAGCCTCTATTTTTTATTTGGGTAAAAATTTCACAAGTTGTAGCTTTCAGTGGCTTAGGAGAGGCTTAGAACATCTCATTAGCCACTGAAAAGGGTTTCCTTCAGCATATTAAGAAGGAGTGCAACATATAAATTGACCACCAAAAGAACATTTTTGATAGCAGGTTGGAGGTTTAATCCTCTATGACACTGGCATTTCAAAGGTTTAGTCCTATATACCTCCAACACTACAAAAAACTTGTGGTTTAAAGCATTGACATGTTCAATATTGGGGTTCCAATCGCCGACAATTAGTGGTTTAAAGATCCGATGGGTTAGTGGCTAGAGCTTCCAATTGCAGGCAGATTAGTGGTTAGTCTTTCTAATCGTCAATGCTTATAAGTTAGTGGTTTAAATCATTGACACTGCGGCAGTGCTCAGGTTTAAATATTCGATGGGTTACTAGCTAGAGCTTTCGATCACCAATAATGATGTTAGTGGTTTGAAACATCGACGTTGTGGCAGCGTTCAGGTGTAAAGGTCTGATCCTCAATGGCTAGAGCTTCCGATCACCGATCGCGATGTTAGTGGTTTGAAACACTGACACTGTGGAAGCATTCAGGTTTAAAGCTCCAATGGGTTAGTGGCTAGAGCTTTCAATTGCTAACAAATTAGTGGTTAGTCTTTCTGATCATCGATGCTTAGAAGTTAGTGGTTTGAATGACCGACACTACGGCAGCGCTCAGGTTTAAAGTTCCGATGGGTTAGTGGCTAGAGCTTTCAATCGTTGATCATGATGTTAGTGGTTTGATATGCTGACACTATGGCAGTGTTTAGGTGTAAAGCTCTGATCCTTAATGGATAGAGCTTTCGATCACCGATCGCGACGTTAGTGGTTTGAAACACCGACACTGTGGTAGCATTCAGTCTTGAGGTTTCAATGTTTTAGTGGTTTGAAGTTTCGATCACCGTCGAGTTAGTGGTTATAACTTTCAATCATCGATGCTTAACCATCACGCCGGTAGTGTTTTAAATTGCCGACAATGTGGTCACATTCAATTTTGCGGTTTTGATTGTGCAGGTTAGAGCTTCTGATCGTCGACCGCAGAGACAGGGTAGAAAATTCCAGCGGATTAAGAAAGAAATATCATGTCAGTTAACCACCAAAATGTTGTCTTTTGGTTGCAAATTTATAGTGGACCAGTAATAGTAATCACTAGAAACTACTTTAGTTATTTAATGTTCCCTCAGTGAACTAGATCTTCGTCATAATTAGACAAAAATATATATAGGGTTTGAAACCCTAATTTGAAAAAAACTACCACTTTGGAGTATTTTTGTGAAAACAGATCAAAGTTTCGGGATCTGTACTTTTTGTAGAAGGCTATAAATCCTAAGTTCAAATTTATAATAAAGGTTCAACTTCGGGGATTTATAACCCTATAATGCTTTCACGCTTCTCATTTTACTTATTCATGATATAAGCTCTTTTGTTGTGATCTGTTCAGCCACCATTTCTTTCTTTACTTTATTTATGCCTGAATGTGTATTTAGGTCATTTTCAGATTGATTAAAAAGTTTATAGTTGTCATCCTATTGGTTTGTTAGTGCGATTTGATTTATAAATACCATCCTCATCAGGATTTATCCATTTATATGCATGTGTTTTGTATGTAAGTCTACCATCTTGGTGAGTTCTCCATCCCTGCACTTTATTGTCCAACTTCTGAGGAAAACATCCACCTGTCTTATAAGCTTGATTTTAAAACGACTAACAACATACAAGAATATGAAGCCTTGCTGCTAGGAGTTAAAGATGCCAAGGAGATGGGGATCATGTGCATAAATATTTTTGGAGACGTATACCTCATCATATAGCAGGTCAAAAACACTTTTTAGACAAAAAATATCAGATTGAAGGCCTATATGGACGAGGTATGGAAACTCAGAGACTCATTTATGTTTTTTGAACTGTCATATATTCCTAGGTATTTGAATCACCTAGATGATTCCCTAGTTGTCTCTACAAGTTTTTTTGTTCCTCCTTTACCCCCTAAGCTCATCTATGATGTTCATGTCAAGTACAGACCCTCTCTGCCAAATAATGTAAAATTCTGGAGGGTGTTTGAGAATTATGATTAGCTTAGTAAATTCCTTCAGTTAGTAGATGAATTCTCTGACATACACATATACCAAGAAAATCTAAACATGGAGAAATCCAAACAACCCAAATTAAAAGATAAAGTGGCTGATCAGAACATTGTCCAATTGCCCATCAACTACATACCTTGAGGTCTAATACCATTGGAAGAATTGTTTGATCACAATGACATCCCTTTCAATCCTGCCGAAAGGGAGCTAGATCCTACTATCCAAGAGGAAAACATTGGTAGCCAAAGCCATCCAAAACTGATAAATCTATCCACTAGGCTGACTGCTGGTTAGAAGTTTGAATTTTGCAGCTTGATAAAAGAATTTGCTGATGTCTTTGCATGGGAGTATAATGACCTAAAAACATATGACACCAACATCATCTAGCACAAGATTCCTTTGGATAAGGACACCATTCCTTTCAAACAGAAGTTGAGACCCATCAGTCCTCTCCTATTACCAATGATTGAAAAAGAGATTAACAAGCTCCTCAAAGTCAAGATCATAATTCCCCTCAGATATTCCAAGTGGATTGCAAACCTAGTGGTGGTAAGAAAGAAAAATGGAGAAATTAAGTTGTGTGTGGATTTTAGAAACCTGAACAAGTGTTCCAAGAAAGACAACTATCCACTGCCCAAGATGGAACACCTGCTGCAGAAAGTCTCGAGGGCTAGGGTTATGTCATTCCTTGATGGCTTCTCTGGATACAACCAAGTTGTTGTGCACCCAGATGAATAAAAGAAGACTGCCTTTACCACCCCCTGGGGCACCTTCATGTATGGTAAAATGCCATTTGGGCTAATGAATGTTGGGGATACTTGTAAGAGAGCTATGGACCTAGATTTTGTAGGGATAAAAGATAAGTTTTTTCTGATATATTTGGATGACCTAACAGTTTACTCTCATAGCTATCATGTCCACTTACAACATCTAAGGAAGGTATTTATGAAGTGCAGAAGGTATGGAATACCATTTAACCCCAAGAATTCCCAGTTTGCACTCAACGAAGGAAATATCCTAGGCCACATAGTCTTGAATGAAGGTGTAGAGATCGATCTGGTGAGGGTGGAAGCAATCCAAAGGCTCTCAATACCAAGGTCAAAAAGAGACATTCAGTCCTTTTTAGGCAAGATAAACTTTGTCAGAAGGTTCATTCCAAATTTCTTTGAGCTGGTAAAGCATATAACAGTCATGCTAAAAAGGGATGTAGAAATCAAATGGATTGACCAGGAAAGAAACTCTTTTGAAGAGATTAAGAAATCCACCATGGAGGCCCCAACCCTGATTAGTCCTGACTACACCAGGGGTTTTTACATTTTCTCTTTTGCATCTTATGACACAGTGGTGGCTGTACTATTACAAAAGAATGATGAAGGTCTTGATCATCCAATTGCATTCTTCACAGAACCCTAAGAGATGCTGAGGTGAAGTATGACCCAATTGAGAAGCAAGCTTATGCTCTCATAAAATCTTTGAAGACTTTCAGAATCTACATTCTCCATGCAAAGGTCATTTCATATGTCCCTTTAGCTGCTATGGAGGATGTTTTGACTCAACCTAACGTTGATGGGAAGAGAGCTAAGTGGATTTCCAAACTCATTGAGTTTTATATAGAGGTGAAACCCACCAAACTCATGGCCAAAGAAAACTGTGAACTGATGGGAATAAATTTCACATGTGTCAAATCAGCAAAGGTGCATACTATGGTAGCAACAGAAACAGAAGTAAATCAAGATCAGAATGACATTCCATCAATAGCTAAGAACATATCTTCGTGTGAGTGGTACTCAGGTATCATTCAATTTTTGCAAAAATTAGAAGTATCTCCTAATCTCACTCCTAACTAGGCACGAGCTCTTAAGTTAAAATCTATTAAATTTTGCATAATTGACAAAATGCTTTAATGGAGAGATCAGTCTGGAGTTTTGCTAAGGTGTCTAGATAAAGAGGAAGTAGAGCGGTTCATGCATTGCTTTCATTCCAACACATGTGGAGGCCACCACTATTGGAAAACCACAACCCACAAGATCTTAAGGGCAGGATACTATTGGCCAGTCCTCTTTGCTGATGTATGCACTTTTGTAAGGGCACGTGACCAATGCAAAGATTTATAGGGAAGCAGCAACTCAAATCCTTTCCCCTTAGGCCTGTTATAGTGAATGGGCCTTTCCAGCAATGGGGTCTGGATTTCATAGGTGAAATAAATCCATCCTCCATTGGACAGCATAAATGGATCTTAGTAGCCACTGACAACTTTACAAAATGGATAGAATCAGTATCTACTAGGAATGCCACTCATCAGGTCATAATGAGATTTTTATATGAGAATATATTTAGTAGGTTTGGTTTCCCAGTAAGGTTAGTAATTGATAATGCACCATCTTTTAAGGCTGGGGCATTAGATAAAATGTGTGAATCAATGGGTATTCAACTGGTGCACTCCACATCCTATTATCCCCAAGGCAATGGCCTGGGTGAGTCATCCAACAAAAGCTTATTTAGAATCATCAGGAAACTGTTGGAGACAAATCAGGAAAGTTGTGATTCAAATATTAAGTTTTCCTTATGGGTTGATAGGGTATTGAAACAAAGATAAATCGGGACTTCCCCATTCAAGCTAGTTTATGGCATTGAGGCCATCTTTCCTATTCATCTCATCCTTCCAGTGGAAAAGTTATTTCAGGAAGAGGAGGATGAATCAAATGATACGGTGAGAAGGATGATGGATTCGGTAGAGTTACAACAAATAAGGGAGAAAGTTGTAGGAAAATCAGAAGCTCATCAATAGAGGATAAAGGGTAGTTTCGACAAAAGAGCAAAAGCAGACAAATTCCAGGTTGGAGATTGGGTTCTCAAGTGGGATGCTATCAGACAAGATGTTAGCACCTCTATTTTGAACAATTGCGAAAGAAATACGATGGAGGAAAAAATAAAAGGTTACATGAAACTTGGCTAAGATTAATAATTTGAGTCTATTATAAATGGTGCATAAAGGTTAAATTGGCTCATGATCTAATGGTGTAGAATGAAAGAGGTGAAGATCTATGGTTTGGAATAGATCCGCTCGATGGAGATGCATGGGAGATAAGGAGAAGCGGATGTGGTTAACGAAAAATGAAGATCGACAGTGATGGAACAGAACGAGTGAAATATATGGTTGGTAAAGACTCCATAGAATAAAGTTGCACAATGATTGAAATAAAAAGGCGATAGCGGAATATAAACCATGGTACACATCGTGGTTCAGAGTGCATTCCGCAGAGGAAAGTGGTTAAATAAAAACCACTTAGTACAGCTTCCAAAATAGACCATTATATAAAGGTAAGTTTGACTTGTTTTTAAAAAATCATTTTTATTTGCATGTTGTGGATGAGTGAAGCAGACATCCCACCATCCTTCCGAAGTCAACCTTACATATCTACATTTATAGTCATAGTTAAGCTTCAAATACTTAAGCTCTATTTAGAGAATTATTGCCATTGTCCGTTATGGAGAGAGAACAGGGGTTAGGAGTTTTAAAACGAGTTCTGGATGAAAGAGAGGAATTCATTGTTGATAGAGACAGAAATTTGTATGACCTAGTTTTGTCAGTCGGAAATGTATCAGTTTCTAAAGAAATATTACGGTAATATAATTTACAGGGAAATGACGTTTTGAGCATCTGCAAGTATTTTTCGTATTACTTCGCCATTGAACAGACTTTACCGTTTCCTGAATTTGTTGAATGGCGTGCAAGAAGCTATTCACCTTCTGGGAGAGTCATCATGATTCATTCCACATCAAAGATATTATGTAAGATTGATGCAAAAACCATTCGTGGAGTTCTTAATTTGCGTGATATTTTCCCTGACAGTTGTGAGTCTGTGAATGAGTCTGTATTAGTTTAAGTATACAAAGGTTGTAAAACTGAGATTAGATGTGATTTTTTGTCCAGCATTCTTAATGAAGTTCAGTCATTAGAGTGTCTTTGGTCTGCCAAATTTTCAAAGAAGAAGTGCAATTGGTTGTGTCTTTGGTCTGCCAAATTTTAGGTCTAAATAATAACGTTCATGTCAACGAAGTTGTTTTGGGTTTCTTGTTAAATATGATTTCATTCAGTTCTGAGTCCCATTCAGTCCATTATTTCAGTTTGGATGAATATTTAGCAGAAGTCATTCACATCCAGTTAGTCGAGTTTCCAAAGGTCAAGTTTTTCAAATACCAATCATACTTGTTGAACATGTTGCTATGTTCAAATGTAACATAATTACAATTCTTGTCCACTATTTTCTCTTCGGATCTTCCGAAGCAAATCAATATGTTCGAGTTTGTAAATTCAATTATGTCAAAGATGTACAAGTTGGTGTTTGATGAGGTATTACCTAGAGTACTAGACGAGATGAAACTTATGATGCAATCATCCTCGGAGGACAGAATTGGGGATTGGATTTTATACAAAGACTTTACTATTTTAAGAGTGTATGGTTTCACTGAGGAACCATATAGGCTACCTGTTTTTCTTACCCCTAGAATCTTTGCACTTGAATTCATGAGACAAAGACTCTTGCTGATATAGATTTATCTCTTCTAAATATTGAAAAGCCTTTAAGTGAATTTTTTGTTGATGATTTATTAGTGCCAATGTCACAAGTGAGCCTGAAGGATGTGGAAATCAACGAATTGAAAGGAGAAAATGATAATATCAAATTTGAACTAGCTAGAATGGTTGAAAGTAAGAATAAAATATTACATGATAAAAGTGAGTTGCAGAAAAAAGTTTAATGAATTGAAAGAAAGGAATATAGGAAAGGCCCCTCTACAAGGAGCTAAGCATATAATCTGGGATACATTATATGTAGAGCTTACTAAGTTTAGAAATTATCTAAATTTCATGGATGACCAGAGTGCATTCGTTAATTTAGCCACTCAGAGATTAAAACTGGCAAATGAGACCATGGAGAAGAAGCTCTTAAACACAGCTCACAATGCTCTGAATTTCTTGAATTCCCTAACATATAAAAAATTTCAGGAGATAGGGATTAAAGACAGAGTAGCTATTGTACTGTGGTCAAAAAAATTCATTAATAAACATCAGCTCATGAAGGTGGTACAAGATAAGGTGAATGAAATGTCTTCGTGGATAAATGATTTCAGGCGTGCTTTCATGGAGTTGTTTGAAGATGGCCTCCCTTCTTTCTAGGACAAAGAGGGAAGACTATTTTCTCAGGAACATTATCATAGTCTATTAGTACAAAACCACATGGACCATTCCAAGTTTTATGACTTGGAAAAATGACTAACTGAGAAAATCATCATGGACAAATTAACAGAGGATTTCGAAATATTGCAAAAGTTCTTGATCGTTAGAGGAGGGTTTCCCACTGTATCTTATGAGGTCTATGTGGATTTAGAAGTATCTATCAAAGAAATGAGAGAGTATGACATGCCAAGTGTAGAACAATGGAAGACCATGGAAATATTTGGGAAGACCAAATATATTCTTCACCCTTAAAGAACAGGTGTTGCGCGTTGTGGAGCTGCTTATTCAGGCCTTGCTGTCACCAAGTTTATTATAATTAAATGATCTGTTATCACAATCAAAGCATGTAGTTTATTCCTAGTTGTTAGGGATATAGTTACAAACAAAACTTTGATTAACAGATTATTCAATTATTGATCTTCTTGGGAAGAATTTATTTATGTATATATTTGAATTTACTTGAGGTATTGGGTGTTGGAACCCATATGTTGGATCGATGTTTTTTGAGGACATATAATTTTTGAAATAACAAAGCCAAATGCTGTTTGATCATCAGAGATTCCTGTTTCATTTATGTTACAGTCTATGCCTTACCTTTCTATGTGATTGTTTTCTCAGTGCTTACATTCCATTTTGTTTTCCTCATATCTGAAGCATAGTGTTGAATAGTTCAGAGTTAATGCTCGTTGTGCTCTGACTATTGTTTCAGATATGTCATAAATGTTTCTACTAAAGTTATTATGGAATTCATCTTATGATGCTATATATTGATGGATTGTTCATGCATCTTCCTTATCCACCTAAAATCAATGAATGGATGTAACTAGATGGTTATCTTTCCTTTGTTGAAATCCTATGTATGAGAGCTTTGTGTTATCTTTATCTATTTGACTCCATTTCCCAATGGCTATGTGTATTGTTTCAACCATCTGCATAATGTTAAAGTATTGATTCCTATATATGGCCTTGCTAAATTTATATTTAAGAGATCCCTCTCTGGAAAGAAAATCCAGTTTATTTCTGAAGTGGTTTTTGCTGTTACCTTTGGGATTCACCTTTTGCAACCTGGGTACATTCTTAGTGGTAACACGGGACAAGGGAAAACATCAAAAATTTTACTCTTTGTGGATTGGCCCTTTTGTTATAGACTAGGTATATGAGAATGACACCTTCAAATTGAAAAATCTAGAAGGTGAAGAGGTATTTGATGGCCCAGTGAATGAGCGGTTCTTGAAACTCTATTTTATTTGAGGCTTTGAGTCCTTATTATTCTAAATTAGTAGATAGTAGGTTGTTTTGATTTCAGAATAAACTCCATTCCCAATGGAACACTAGAATATAGCTTCAATTATTCTTTTTCAGGAAAGGCATTTTAGTCTGGGGTTCTTGGGACCTCGTTAGGAGGTTCCCATCCCCAAGTAGGATCCAGATGTTATCTCCCAAAATAATTTATTTTGATAGTATGAAGAATTTAACTCATGTAATGAAGGATATGAATATCTCTGACAAGTTTGAAAGCCTCTGTTTTTTATTTGCGTAAAAATTTCACAAGTTGTAGCTTTCGGTGGCTTAGGCAAGGCTCAGAACATCTCATTAGCCACCGAAAAGGGTTGTCTTTGGCAAATTAAGAAGGAGTGCAACATATACACTTACCACCAAAATAACATTTTTGACAGGAGTTCAGAGGTATAATCCTCTACAACACCGGCATTTTGGAGGTTTAGTCCTTTATACCACTGACAGTACGAAAAAATTATGATTTAAAGCACCGACACGTTCAATATTGGGGTTTAGATCGACAACAATTAGTGGTTTAAAGCTTTGATGGGTTAGTGGATAGATATTTTAATCACCGATAGATTAGTGGAAAGTATTTTCGATCGTCGATGCTTATAAGTTAGTGGCTAGAGCTTCTGATCGTCGATCACGATGTTAGTGGTTTGAAACATTGAAACTGCAGTAGCATTCAAGTGTAAAGCTCTAATCCTTAGTGGCTATAGCTTTAAATCACCGATCGTGATGTTAGTGGTTTGAAATTCCAACACTGCGGAAACATTTAGGTTTAAAGCTCTGATGGGTTAGTGGCTAGAGCTTTCGATCACCGATGGATTAGTGGTTAGTCTTTCCAATCATTGATTCTTAAAATTTAGTGGTTTGAATCATCGACACTGCAATAGCACTCAGGTTTAAATATCTAATGGGTTAGTGGCTAGAGCTTTTGATCGCTGATCACGACGTTAGTGGTTTGAGACGTCGACACTACGACAGCGTTTAGGTTTAAAGCTCTGATCCTTAATGGCTAGAGCTTCTGATAGTTGATTGCGATGTTAGTGGTTTGAAACTCCGACACTACGGTAGCATTTAGTCTTGAGGTTCTGATGTTTTAGTGGTTTGGAGTTTCGATCACCAATGAGTCAGTGGTTATAGCTTTCGATCACCGATGAGTTAGTGGTTACAGCTTCCGATCGTCGATGCTTAACCGTCGTGCTGGTAGTGGTTTAAATCACCGACACTGTGGTCACATTCAAGTTTTAGGTTCCGATCGTTCAGGTTAGAGCTTCTGATAGCTGACCACAGAGATAGGGTAGACAATTTCAACGGATTAAGTAAGAAAGATCACGTTCGTTAACCATCGAAACACTGGCTTTTGGCAGAAAATTTACAGTGGACCAACAACAATAATCACTAGCAACTAATTTAGTTATTTAATGTTCACTCAATGAACTAGATCTTCGTCATAATTAGAATGGCTCCTCAGAATGGCTCAATCCTATAGTCATATCAGAATGGCTTAGCACTCATATCTTACATGGAAGGAACCAATCCTCTCACCATGACAGAATGGCTCAGCCCTTACATCTGACCATGGAAGGAACCAATCCTCTCACCATCTCAGAATGGCTCACGAACTCATCACTTCCCCTTGGAAGGAACATCGATCTAGAGAACACCAAGCTTCTCCATGAAGGACTCAAACTTCACTTTGGCCAATTGTTTCGTCAACACATCATCTATCTATTTTTCCATCGCAACATACTAGAGATTCACTACTCCTCTCTGCACCCTATCCTTGATATAGTGATACTTGATCTTGATATGCTTTGACTTGTCATGGAACACCAGGTTCTCCGAAAACTTCACACAACTCTGGTTATCACAATATATACAAGTAGCATCCAACTTGAGATCAAATAGATCAGATAGTAGCTTCATTAGCCATACTTCCTCACAACTAGCTAAACAAGCTGTGACATACTTTGCTTCAGCTGTACTCAGTGCCACATAGGATTGTTTCCTGCTAAACCAAGAGATCACACCTGATCCCATACTGAAGCAACACCCTAAAGTGCTCTTCCTATCGATGGCACTTCCTACCCAATCTAAATCAATATAACCCTACAGGTTAATCTTCTGAATCTCTGCATACTTGATCCCATAATCAATTGTACCCTTCAGGTACCTCACAATATGCTTTGCAGCAATCAAGTGAACATGTCTCGGATCTGTCACGAACTGGCTCAAGGTGTTCACATAAAATCAAATATCTAGTCTCGTGTTCGCTAGGTACATCAAGGACCCAATCATCTGACGATACATCATAGCATCAACCATCTTTGATGAAGCATCACTCAATAGCTTCAAGTTTGATGCCATAGGTATGGCCATATCCTTGCAATCCATCATCCCAAAACTCTTTAGGATATCTATTGTATATTTCCCTTGTCCCAGGGAAATTCCATCTGCATTCTACCACACCTCCATTCCTAGAAAATAATGCATCATGCCCAATTCCTTCATTTCCAACTAGGAAGAAAGCTTCCTCTTTGTATCAGCAATCAACCCATCCATACCTGTTACAAATAGATCATCTACATATAGTAGGAGCATCACTAGGTTTCCATATTCAACCTTGTAGTAAAGTTTGTAATCTGCTTTACTTTTGGTAAATCCCAAACTAGATAGAAAGTTGTCAATTCTACCGTACCATGTCCTGGGTGCATGTTTCAAACTATAAAGGGATTTCTTCAATCTACACACATGAGAATCCCTGTCATGTGTCTCAAAACCAAGTGGCTACTCTACATACACTTCCTCTTCCACTACACCATTCATGAAAGAAGTCTTGGCATCCATCTGGTGTATCCTCCATTTCATCACTACAGCCAAAGCAAGTACTGATCTCATGGAAGTGTATCTGGATACAGGTGCAAAAGTTTCTTCATAATCTATTTCTTCTTTTTGGGAGAAACCACGAGCAACAAATCATGCTTTATATTTTTTAATGCTACCATCTGCAGCATGCTTGATCTTATAAATCCATTTGGAAGTTACAACAGACTTCCCTTCTGGTCTTGGGACAACATCCCAAACATCATTCTTCATAATCGATTGATACTCTTCGATCATAGCATCCTTCCATTCTTTCTGTTCTGTCGCTTATTCATAATTGGAAGTTTCTTTATCGATGAAATCACATAATAAAACTACATATCCGAAGCAAGATCTAGTCCTCTTTCATTCTCTCTGATTCTCTTTTGGAGCCCCATATCTTTCCGCACCTTGGATAGATTCTCATACCCAAGAAGGTTTCCTCTTATGAGGATTTTTCTCCTGAGGTGGATCTATAGGTTCTTGTGGTTCTTCAAATTCTCGATCTTCTTCTTGAGTTTCTTCATTCATGGTTGTATCATGAATCTTGGGTGCTTCCACTTCTTCAGGAACTTCAACAGGTTTCTTTCTGGATTTGTTGTAAGTTGATTCTTCATCAAATGTCACATCCCTACTGATGTTGATCTTCTTGAATCCTAGAAAGTATATTCTGTAAGCGTTCAAGCTTTCAGAGTATCCCACAAATATACCCTTCTTTCCTGAAGGATCTAATTTTGTCCTCTTCTCTTTCAGAATATGTATGTACACTGGACAATCGAATATTCTAATATGGTTGACTTCTGGTTTGTTGCTGAAAAAGACTTCTTCAGGTGTCTTGTTCTTGAGTACTCTATGTGGAGTATGGTTCTGTACATACATCACTATCCTTGTAGCTACTGCCCATAGATGCATAGGAATATCTTGAATATGAAGCATAGCTCTTGTAGCTTCCATGATAGTTCTATTCTTCCTTTCTGCAATCCCATTTTGTTGTGGATTATATGGGGTGGACAACTCCCTCTTAATCCCTGAGTCTTTGCATAACTCTTTGAATTCATTTGATGTGAATTCTTCGCCATTATATGATCAAAAGTTCTTGATCTTATTTTTTGTGTGATTCTCCATCAAGGCTTTGAATCCCTTGAAATTGCTGAATACTTCATCTTTGTTCTTCTTGAAGTAAATCCATGTCTACCTAGAAAATTCATCAATGAAAGAAACATAGAATACATACCTGCTTAGTGATTTTGATGACATTGGTCCGCATACATCAAAGTGGATGATTTCCAAGATTCCTTTTACTTTGCTCTCGCTACTTGGAAATGTCTTCCTTGTGTTATTTCCTTTTGCACATCCTTTGCAGACCCCATCATGTTTTGCTTGTATTTCTAGAAGACCTTCAACATCTTTGCTTGCAAGTGGTAGTGCTCTGTAATGCACATGTGAAAGCCTTCTATGCCAATAGTTCATTTGGCTCTACTGTTTCATGGTCCAAGGCTTGTTCTGGATGGCCCCTCAATTTGTACAAACCTCCTTCTTGTTCCCCAATCACTACTGCATCATCAATAGTCTTTCCCTTTGGCCACATGATGACTTCGCCATCTATAAATGAAACCCTCATTCCTTTTGTATCTAATGCAGATATGGAGAGTATATTCTTCTTTAGTTCCAGTACAAACAATACTTCCTTCATTTTCATAGACTTTCCAAAGTATATTTTATAGGGGGATCCCCCCCTACATTTTATTGGATACTCGTAGTAATCTCCAAGCTTCACCTTGTGAGGTGATTCATGTTTTGATAGTTTCACAAAGGATTTATTGAATCCTGTCATATGTTTGGAAGCCCCACTGTCTGTAAGTCAATCATTGATTCCATGAGTAATGTTTCCCGTAAGAGAGGAAATCAAAACATATTCTTCATCAGTTGAATAATCTTCACTTTCATATCTGGTTCTCTTTGTAGAAGTTTCATCATCCTCTACAACATGAGCATGATGTCTTCTCTTATTTCCCTTCTTCTTATGAGAGACATTTTTGTTTCTAGGACATTCTCTAGCATAGTGTGATTTCTCATCACATGTATAACATCTGATTCTAGACAAATCTTTTCTAGTGTTATCTTTGTGAGAGTGCTTACCTTTGGGGTGATGAGAACTTCTTCTGGTTTTCTTGGACCATACCATGAGAGCTTGATATTCACTTCCCATCTCTTCTTCTGAAGCTACTATTTGAGCTTCTTCTTGAGAGCACTCTTCCCATAGCCTGTTGAACTTGACTAACTTGTTTCTGGCACAGATTCCTTGAATAAAGGAGTCCCATGATCTAGGGAGACCATTCAAGGTGGTCATTACAATCTTTGCATTCTCTGCTTCTTCATCTACTATTTCTAGTTGTTCCTTGATCTGAGATACCCTTGTAAAGTAAGACTAGATGGTCTCTACATTCTGGATCTTTACATTCTTCAGTTGGTTTCTCAGAGTCATCTTCTGGTTTATGTTATTCCCTTCAAACAATTTGGTTAGGTCATCAAACATAGCTTTAGGTGTATTTAGGGAGGACACCTATGGTATGAGGTGATCCTTGATTGAATCAGCAGTGATCCTCTTTGCGATAACCAATTTATTCTTATGTAAGGCCTTTTCCTCATCTCCCTCTGGAACTAGAACCTCCTGACTGATATAGGAGTCCAACTCATTTTCTTCTAGGACCAGGGAGATCCTATACTTCCAGGCTCGGAAGTTATCATCTCCCTCAATATTTTCATCAAGCTTGGTATGATGAGACATATTAACTAAGAACCTCAAATCCAAATACAAAAGATTTAGATCTTAGCAGGTCAAGATGTCGGATCTGGATTTGGAGCTGAAATTCTGGAATGCTAGTTGACGAGCAGATTAGGGTTTTGATTTTCCATAGTTCTTTCCAACCAAATTCTTTGATCTTGATCCCTAAATTCAATTTTTAGGAGGATATCAATCCAGGCCTGGGCTCACTTAAAAATTCCACTTCTATGGAAAGCCCTAATTTTCGGCAGTAGTGTCAAGTCCAAAATTGAAAAAACCTCATAATTGGATTCTGCTTCGACAAAAGGATGCGCCCTAGGGAGGAGAGTTATTCCAACCTTCTTTTGCTGAAAATATGTTGAGAGATATCCACAAAGTAGGAAGCCCTAGTTCCCGCGGCTGCACAATGTCTTCTTCTCAGGTTAGCTCTGATACCATGTTATATTTTTAACACTAAGCTAACATTATATTAGGATCTTTAACTGAGAGAGTAACAAGCACAAAAATCAAACACAAGAGACAATGAACACAATGTTTTTCCTCGAGGAAACCATAAATGGAGAAAACCCTGCAACTTCCTCGGAGATAGAATCAACACCAAAAGCAAAACCCCAAAACAATAAGATGATCTCCTGACAGCAGTAACCTCTTTCTTCCTTGCCGAGGTGTCTTCTTCTTCCTAAACTATGTGCTACAACTGAGTGTGAGAGAGTGTATGATAAATAGAGAGGCTAGCTCTCTATTTATACTAATTCCTGACTTGACGAAACCCAACTAGGGCCGAATTCACTAGGTGAGTATAATAACCATAGTTCCCCGAAACTACAAGGACTTTAACCCTTAACCAATAGGAGGGTTATCCACAATGACTTGACATGACATGTTTACATTATAGAACCTCTCGATAGGAACATCAAGGCATGAGACAACTCAAGTACATTACAAATACATCCCGGAATAAACATCGGTCTACAATACATAAGAAATACATGTGTATACATTTTGAAGTTACATTTACATCAACATGGGAAGTAAGGACCATTCATGCAGTTGGGGAACTAGATGGAAATCCTAAAGACACTAGGAGGACTAGATCTCAATTTGAGAGTGCCCTTTGTATGAATGATCCACTCTTTGCTAAGAAGTGTTATTTGATGATATATTCTGATCCACAGACATATGAATATGCAGCATATGATCCAAGATGGAAAACAGCCATGAAAGAAGAATTCAGCTTGCTCCAAAAGAAAAACACATGGGAACTAGTTAATCTTCCCCCAGGGAGAAAGCTAGTGAAGTGTAAGTGGGTCTTCAAAACTATTTTTTCTGCTGATTGTTCACCTTTGAAATATACAGGAAATATTGGTATCCAAGGGATACTATCAAGTACATTTTATTGACTAAAATGAGACTTTTGCATCAGTGGCAAATATGGACTCCATAAGGCTTTCCCTAGCCATTGCAGCTTCGAAGCAGTGGGAGGTACATCACATGGGTGTAAAGTGTGCCTTTCTGAATGGAGATATGAATGAAGAGATTTATATGCAGCAAACACAATTTTTTTTATCTAATCCATATTTAGTGTGTAGGATGAATAAATTAATGTATGGGCTCAAGAAAGTCCCCAGGGCTTGGTATTCCAAGATTAATGGCTTTCTGCTGTCACTGAGATTTGTTCGATTGAAGTTTGATCCTAATGTATATTTGAAGCTGATTCATGGTTATTTAATGATTTTTTTCTCTATGTGGATGACCTATTGATTACAGGAAGTTAAAAGAAATATATTTCCTCCTCGAAGGATGCAATGAACCATGCCTTTTCTATGACAAATTTGGGATTGTTGAGCCAATTCTTGGGTCTCAAAATTGCTCAATCCCAACATGGAATCAAGGTTCATCAATCAAATTATGCTTCAGATTTTTTCACCAAGTTCAGCATGAAATATTGCAAGACAAATACTCCATTCCTTTCAAGAGTTAAGCTTGAAGAAGCAGGTTCTTCTCCTATGGTAAACAATACACTATATAGGCAGTTGATTGGGTGTTTGGTTTATCTTACACATACTTGAACTGACTTATATTATGAAGTTAGTGTGGCTTCAATATACATGGATCAGCCTCATGAGATCCATTGGAGAGCATCCAAGAGGATTCTAAACTTTGTTCAGGGAACAAGGACTCATGGTATTTTCTAAAAAGCAAAATCTGACTTAGAGCTAGTTGGATTTATTGATAGTGATTGGGAAGGTGACAAAATAGATCAAAAGTCTACCTAAATATATGCGTTCATTCTTTAAGAAGGGCCAATCATCTGGTCAAGTAATAATTAGAGTGCCATAGCACTCTCATATACATAGGCAGAGTATAGAGTAGTTGTAAATGCAGCTACTCAATGTTTATGGTTGCAGGGGATACTTGGAGAATGTGGTTTTGAATCAGAGTTTTCAACAATCATCTATTGTGACAATCAAAGCACCATTCGAATATCCATTGATCTAATTCAAATACAAAGAACCAAGCACATTGAGCTCCATATGCACTATATCAGGGAGCTTGTGCATGATGGTAGCATTGCTCTACTCTACTGCGCATATTCAGAACAAGTAGCAGACATTTTCACCAAAGGGTTCTGTGAGAAGAACTTCAGTAATCTCAAATCACTGTTGGGGATCACTAATCATATGGTGAAGAATTATTGATGAAAATATTTCCAACATTTTGTTTTCCTATCCATGTTTAAGGGAGGATTTTCCCACTGGGTTTTTTCCTCTTTCCTTGGTTGTATGGACATGCAGTATGTAAAAGGGTGACGAAGCCTTGTTGCTAGGACCTATAATTTTCTGATATTTACTCATAAATTCAGATTTAATGGGGGGTTCTAGAATAATCAACCCATAGTTACTCATATTTGACATTAATTAAATCGTTTTTGTGTTATTCCTAAAATCCTAGATTCCCTCTCTATGCTAGTTGACTTCTACATGTTCCTAGAAGTCCATACTTGATAAAATGGGTCACAAAGTGATTTGGAATAATCCTGGAAACATATTTAGCATGTTTTCTTTATTCCTAGTTCCTTAAAGGGAATATCTGCTCTTTATGAAAGCTTCATTGCTTTACATATGTTTTAAGGAATAAAGGAAAAGCTAGTATGGGGGAACTTGCCTTATTTTTTTACCACACCATCCTCCTTCCTTTTCTCTATACAAAAGAATGAATGATTTTTCTTTCCACTAGATATTATATTTCCCACTTTCTTTAGCTAATTCATGAGGATATTCATGGATTTGGAAAGTCCTTTTTGCACCTATGGAGGATTTGACATGTTTTAGTAAGCCAAAAATTTTACCAATTCGAATAGCAACCTAGTGCTTTAGAATTTCTCATGTAATTATATATTTGAGCAGCCTTATACTTCATATGGTTGGATAATGTACACTTATTCAATACAGGATTAAGTTATTCTCCAATTTCAGTTTCCTTTTGTGTGAATTTTGCATGTTTAACTAGCAATTTTGTGAGTGCAAATGATATATCTCTTGGGTTCAATTTACACACTAAGGAAAACCACAATGGTTGAAAATGTTAATATGTTCTAGTATGTTTTATCCTGACGTATAGTCGGGGGAAAATTCAATAAGTGGATAGTCATTCTCCAAGAGTTTGACTTGGATTTTCAATCTACTAAGTCCAAAAAATCCTTAGTATTCACAGAGTTGATATCAGAATTCCCTAGGGAAGAGACTATAGTGGCGTGAGAAGAATCATTCCCATATGAGTATATATTTTTTATCTCAACCTCTGATCCATGGTATGGAGATATCCTAGTATATCTCTAGACTCTTAAGTGTCATGCGTTCTTCTCGTGGGAAGATCAACGTAATTTCTGGGTTAATGCTAAAAACTACGTTATCATCAACGATACCTTGTATTAACGTGGGATAGATTTGATACTACATTGGTTCCTCACCCACGAGGAGGTAGAGCTTGTCCTAAATTATTCCCATAGCATAGCGTGTGGGGGTAATTTATCTGTGTTAGAAATGCCCGAGAAAATTCTATGTGTTCGTTACTTTTGGCCCACTATCTTCAAAGATTGTGCGGAAGTTGTAAAGTGTTGTCATCCTTATCATCTCTATAGCATAAAAATGTCGTCACATCCAGCTCCATTATTTCTTGTCATCACGACAGGGAGATTCACCAAGTGGGGGGTACATTACATGACGTGTAACCCAATTTCTACTGGGGGGCACAAATACATCATTGTCACTATAGACTACTTTAGGAAGTGGGTAGAGGCAATGCCTACCTTCAAAGATGATGGTAAAATAACAACTTACTTTGTATTCAACCAAATCATTGCTCGGTTCGGTATACCAAAGTAGATTGTCATTGACCATGGAAGTCATTTTCAGAAAAACATGATGACTAAGTTGACCATGATGCTAGGGTTTAGGAAATATAATTGATATTCCTTTTACCCTCAGGCGAATGGAAAAGTAGACAAGGTTAATAAAACCTTAAAAACCATTTTGTTATCTCCCAAAATAATTTATTTTTATAGCATGAAGAATTTAACTTGTGCAATGAAGAATATGCATATCACTGACAGTTTGAAGGCCTTTGTTTTTTTATTTGGATGAAAATTTTACAAGTTGTAGGCTTTTGGTAGCTTAGGCGAGGAATATCATAGCTCATTAGCCATCGAAAAGCTATGTTTTGGCAGTTAATCAGTTGAACGCAGGCCAAAGGTGAACCGCCGAAAGAGGTTTGAGAAAGCAGTGTCAAAGTAACACTTTCGATGGCTTAAGCGAGACTATAGAAAACTCATTAGCCACCGAAAAGGGGCGCTTTCAGTAGACTAGAAAGAGAGATAAAAAGGATTTAAACCGCCGAAAGCGAGCAAGCAGCGTCGAGAAAAGTACATTCACTGGCTTAGGTGAGGCTCAGAACATCTCATTAGCCACCGAAAAGGGTCTCTTTCAGTAGATTAGAGAAGATCGCAACACATATGCTAACCACCGAAAGATGGAAGACAAATATCGAGTGAAAAACCCTTTCGACAGTTTAGGCAAAAGCTATAACATTTTATTAACCACCGAAAGAACATGTTGTCAGTAGCTGAAAAAGGGTTCTGACATGGTCGAGATCAGCTGAAAGCAGAGATTCACCACGGCGATGGGGTAATGATTCCAGCAGTTTAAGAAATAAAGATCACATTTAGTTAGCCACCAAAATCCAGTGTTTCAGTGGTTAGCTGACAAAATCATGGAGGATCTTAAACTACCAAAAGGATAAAATAGGGAAATGGTTGGGAAATGTCACATCCAACCTCGCCATCAAGACAAAATATCATTTTAGAGCATGATTACCCAGCAAAAAGATCTGGATCCGTGTGACTATGTGTGATATGAGTGAAAAGGGTTGTTATGCAAGGAGAAAAAACTGATTTGACTGCCAACCTTCATTTTTATTCCACCTGTCCCAAGGGTCATCAAATAACCACCGAATGCTATGGTTAAGGTAGGGTACAGTTATCTAGGAAAATATATCTCAGGGATCGAGCTATTGTCATCATTTGGGTGACCTCATCTTGCATAAATGATAGAAAATCCTCATAATCAGTGCCATGGGACTCCATCGTATTTCATATTGAAATTGGCATTTTTAAACTTAAAAACTGACTCTGAGAGAGAATCCTGCTAAAGAACATTGTATAGAAGGTTTGGAAAACTGTTTTTTGTAGGTACCCAGGAGATACACCCATCAAGATGAAGAAAAGTGGACCATCTCTCAGACAGGAGCTAGGTGATGTCAGTTATTTAGAGGCCCATCCAGAGGTTTGCAGATTGTTCCAAGAGGTAGGTTGCTACAAATACTGTGAAAAAATACAGGTTTTTCATCAACAGGTAGCTGAAGATTTTATCATGTCATTTGATGGTTCAAAAGCAGTCATAGGAAGGGAGTAATTTCTCATAGATGAAGCACTAATATCAGAGGTGACTGAACTCCCTTGCATAAGAGAGAAGTGGTTCAAGACCACCATACCCAAAGACGTGGAATTCAGATCATATCTCAAGCCTGAGCATCGGGGAATAACATGGAAGAATGCTATGCCATCATCATGGCTGGAAGAGAACTAGCAGCTGCTGCTAAAAGCCATCATGGTCTATTTGACCTATGAAGGGAGATACAATAGAGCAATGATCTATCATTTCAAACTGATGAACAACTTCATAGGTAAGAACCATCTTAATATGCCTTCTTATTTATATAGGAGTCTAGGGAATAATGCACATCAAGTGAAAGCCCATCCATCCAAGATTGCTGGCAGGTTGTGCCACCATGGTCTAATACAGCTATTGGTCTAGGAGTTGTTGAAGAAAAGAAACATTTCTTGGCCCTATTTTCTATTCTAGAATGGCTTTGAGACAGGCCTTTCAACCAGAGGAGAAAGGGAAGTTTCCTACCAATAAATCTAGCACTCCAAGGAGTGGGAGAAGAAGGAGGAGGGCCATATCCCCAGCGATAGCAACAGAACAATCTCCCTCCTCTTCCAAGACCAAGAAGGCAAAAACGAATTTGGATTTCAGTGAGAAAGGTCAGGAGGTAGAAGCACACCAAGAGAATGTCTTAAACCTACCCTATTCGGATTTTGAGGAAGAACAAGGAGAAGATGCATCCCTAGATCTGCAAATTGTTCCATTCACTGAAGCATTTCCATCCCCCATGCCACAAGAACAAGAGGAACCAGCAGAAAGGTCTTCCTCCAGCAAACCTAGAAGTCAAAAGATCAATCTGCTACTGAGGCAGGTTTATGAAATGGAGGTCTTGGAAAGAGAGCTAAAGAGAAATAATGAGACATTGACTAGGAGAAATAAGTTATTACACAAGTCCTACCTAGAGCAGAGGGAAATATACATCTTCTTAGAAAGGCTAAAAAAAAGATACGTAAGGGACAATACCAAGTTATATAGGATGGTGAGGCTCCAAAGGCTGCAACTGAAATAAGCAAAAGCAAACCCTAGAAGCCACCTTTCCTTATGAACCCTAGCTAAAGCATCCATCAGTCTCTAGCCTCCTAAAACCAGCCAAGATGTTTTTAACACCTCTAACATGAATCCTGTAGAAGAGGAAAGCTGAGCCAATAGGTCTGAAAAGACATTTTTGTTAGAATAATCAACCCATAGTATTTACCCACTTAGACATTATTTCATTTATTTTGTCTTATTTGCCTAGTCCATGAGTCCCACCATGTGCA
>LPNX010438357.1:906806-932318 GCA_001517045.1 Pseudotsuga menziesii
TGATGAAAACCTAAATTTTTTTGGTAAAACAGGCCTTTCAGTGTCTTAGGTGAACAACGGAACAGTCCATTAGCCACCAAAAGTACCACTTTTGGCAGCAATCGGGTCCGATAGACTGGCCACTTAACCACTGAAAGAGGAAAGAGGCATAAAGGCAAGTTTTGGGCACACAGGATCATTTTTTGGGGACTGCAGATGGCTTAGGGGCATACGTTAAAGATAAAAGGTGCTGACAGAAGTATCAGAAAGGATCTATTTAGATCTATTATGATAAAATAGCACCATAAAGTCATCAACCCTTGCTATTAAGAAGAAATCAGTGGGTTAACTAACAGTGGACGAGCAGTAGTGATCATCAGCAAATGCTTCAGTTATTTAATGTTCAGTCAGTGAACTAGATCTTCATTGTAGTTAGACATGTAGTTAGGTAGGGTTTCAAACCCTAATTTGCAAAACCTGTCACTTTTGAGTATTTTTGTAAAAACAGATCCAAGTTTCAGGATTTGTACTTTTTGTAAAAGGGCTATAAAGCCTACGATTGATTTTATAATAAAGGTTCAACTTCGGGGATTTATAATCCTATAATGCTTCTCATTTTACTTATTCATGAATATAAGCTCTTTTGTTATCATCTGTTCAGCCATCATCTCTTTCTTTGCTACACTTCTTCCTGAATGTGTATTTAGGTCATTTTCAGATTGATTAAAAATCTAATAGCTGTCATCCTATTGGTTTGTTAGTGCAATTTTATTTATAAGTCCCATACTTATCATGATTTAGCCATTTATATGCATGTGTTTTGTATGTAAATCTGTCAGCCTGATGAGTTCTTCATCCCTGGACTTTATTGTCAAACTTTTGAGCAATTGTAACTAAAAGCCTTATAATTGAGTGAGTTTTATGCATGCCTTGAGAGTGGAAAGGTTATATAGGTCAACTGACTTAATCCATATCGGAAAACCCTAAAAACATTTAATGTTACCAGGAATCCTCAAGCTACAACCTAGAGGAGTTCCCTGGAGTGATAACAAAATTGGCACCGTTGCCGAGGAGAAGAGAGTGAAGCTCATCTTCCCTGGGAGACGACATAGATCCTTGCTTTGATGATAGACAAAGCTTGGACACTATTATGGTTGTAATCATCTATCTGGTGACTCCATTGATATAAGGTGGCTTCAATAAGACCAAGTACTAGAGAAAACCCTAAGGGGCTACCAGCAACACCAACTTCAGATCCAGAAGAAATTTTGAGAAGAGCTAGGGCTTTACTAAGACAGACCAGCAGTGTTGCACAAAAAGATACATCAGGTATTTCAAGAAATATTTCTACTATTATTTATTCTATAGAAATTATTAACTCTCAGGAATTTTTAGATACATCAGAAAAATCTAGGGTTTGGGCATCTTCAAACACTGTTGCTTGTGAAGATCCAATACCTGGTGACTCCATTGGGATAAGTATACCACCACCTTCTCAACAAGTATCTCCATAATTTTTGACTTCCTCAACCTTGTCCATACCCATTTCCAATATGGATGCCCCTCAATTGACCAAGATGAAATGGATCCTGGTAGCTAGGTATGCACCCCTAATTTTTCCAAATCCCTTCTCAGCCATGCCTACTAGGGATTATCTCAAGTATATGCCTAAGTTTACAGGGGAAAGGGATTTCACTCCTGAGGAACATCTAGAGGCATTTTATAGCTATGCTGAAAATATTAACATAGAGCAAGAAGATGTATGGACTAGGGTTTTTGTGCAAAGCCTAGATGGCCAGGCTAGGAAGTGGTTTAAGGAACTTCCTACTAGATCGATGGCAGGAATAGAGGCCCTATATGACATTTTCCTAAAGCATTGGGGAGAAAGGAGAGACCACCTCTACTATATCACAGAATTTAGCAACCTGAAAAGAGAAAATGGGGAATCTGTCTCCAACTTTACCAAGAGATTCAACAATATGTACAACAAGATCACTACTAAAATTAAGCCCACTGATACCTTAGCTAGTATAACTTATGCAAATGCCTTTGACTCTAACTTTTGCTTTCTTCTTAGAGAAAGGAGGTCTACCTCCTTATCACTCATGTGGGATGATACCCTAGAGGTAGAGTCAAACATTATAGTATCTCAGAAGGTCAAATGCAATATAGACAGGAAGAAGCAGCCAGCAGACCCTAGCGGGGCTTCTACATCAGAGAACAAGATTGACAAAATGACCAAACTGTTAGATAACTTGACTGCTAGAATGTCTAAATTGAAGGACCAAAGACATCTACCTATGAGGGGTAAAGGGAAAAATGACTTTGCTCCTTGAAACCCTAATTTTTTCCTTATAGAAGAGGAAACCCCCTAGATCAGATTCTCAGGAGGGAGAGGAACCAAGGGGAAGATCAGAGAATAAGAGATCCATTTCAAAATGTTGTATTACAATAAGAGCTAGAATTCATTGAAGAAGAAAAAGAAACTGAAGACAACATCCATTGCATGGCGGATGAGGTGGGATGTTATTTTCTGACATAGGTAGAATATGAAGAAGCCCTAATTGATGAGTAGATCACTGAAGAGGTTTTCTATCAAGATGATAATCAGGGAGGTTACCAGCTCAGGTCTAGGCTGGTTGCTCCTCTCAAGAAGAATGGTGTACCGGTCAAGCAGCCTGTTGCATCAGCTAGAAATGTTGTTGTTTTACCAAAGAAGGTGGCTGTCACATCCAAAGCATTGTAGAAACCAGCACCTTCAGCCATACCTGAACAAGTCCAACCCAAACCTATAGCTTACGAGGTAAGGTTTCCAGATAGGGTACATTATTCTTTCAACCTTGAGTTTGAAATTCAAAAATTGAAAATCCCTTTCCCTTTAATTGAGCTAATGAACAATGATGCATTCAAGTCCTCCATTCTAAATTCCCTTTAGCCCAATGTGCACATTGGCACTGACTTTGTGAACCTACAAGATGACAAGCCTGTTGCAACCCTGGGCCCCTTGATCGAAGACCTAAAGGACTCATGCCCACCATTTTACATATCCTTGAATATCCATGATAAAATCCTCCATAATTGTCTGCTAGATTCATGAGCCTCTCATAACCTAATGCCAAAGGCTGTGATGGATGAGCTTGGCCTCAACATCACCAAGCCCTACCATGATTTATTCTCCTTTGACTTCAGGAAGGTCAAGTGCTTGGGCCTCAGCAAAGACCTTGTTGTGAACCTAACTTAGATACCTTCAAAAAGCATCATGATGGACATTGTAGTGGTTGATATCCCTCCAAACTTTGTCCTCTTGTTGTCTCGGTCATGGGGAAAAAGACTAGGTGGCACCCTTCAGATGGATCTCATATATGCCACCATTCCCATGTTTGGAGGAGAGACAAAGTGTAATGTCCCCTGTTTTGACCCCATTTGCATGATGTATATATTGTAATTAATCGTGGTGAGGAGCTCAAGGCAAAAGCCCCACCATCGATTTGGTTGTGTGTGTGTTTCGGCAATGGGGATAGTTGCCAATGGTTTATCGTGCCATTTGGCACATTATAATTCGGCATCATGTAAATACGCACATCAATTAAAACTAAAACCACAACCAGCTACGGCAGTGCAACGTTGAATGAAAAGGGCATGGTTCCAAAGGATAAGGGGTGGGGGATGTCAAACCTTGGTTTATGGGGGAAAAACCCATGTGTTGCCACCGTGTTTGTTTTGCCACCTTTCTTGTTTCACCAACCTCTTCAATGACTTGGTTTTGTTGTTGGGGGCAGTTATGGCTGGTGGTTGAGGCAGTTATTGTTTTTGGGAGTGGGGTGGCAGGACTATCAGTCCTCACCCACACATACACTCCACCCACGACTGCCTTCACTCCACTCTCCCACGACTCCATTCTCCCCATGGTCTATTGGTTCCTCACGTTCTGCTGATCATCCACGCACAGAGGAGGTTCGACTTCCTCACACCGGTTCACTCCCAACGTAGGGACGCGCGTAGCAGGAGGTCGACTAAGTTCCCTCACACGCTGGTCAGTTCATGGTGGGATCATCTCCTCACGCGGGGCTGAGTGAGGAGGGTGTGCAATCTCTGTTCAGGGGATCCTCATGCAGAGGTCGGGTATGTTTTCCTCACACACAGGAAATGGTTCTACCAGATCTCATGCAGCTAGAAGAGGAGTTTCCTTTCAGTGGCCATTCACATTTTCTACAGAGTGGAATCAGGTATGTTTTCCTCTGTGTTTTGTGTTCTGGTGCTAGTTCCCTCATGCACAGACTGTTTGGGGTCATTTTCCCATGTTGTGAGCCATGCTCACTGCTTGCGTTTTGGGGCTGTTGTCTTCCCCATGTTTTGTTGGTTGTGGTGTTCAATTTCGTTTTGGGCCACTGTTGATTTCCAATCTGTTGGCTGAGTTTCCCTATTTTGGAACTGTGGATTGCTGCTATCATTCATTGTTTGTTTGTGGCTGCTGGAGTACCCTAGTTTTGGGTTGCAGCCAAGTTGTTTTGGCCAGGGTAGGGCCAAGAACAACTCTGTGTTGCCTTATGGGCTTGAGTTGTGCTCATCATTTCTTTGGGATTATCCCTGGTCATATTTGCTTCTTCACAAAGCTGTGAAGGGTTGTTTTGCTGCTGGTATGCAATGGTTGTCCTTTGGACTGTGCTAGCTTGGCCGATCTGTTGATGGCCTGGTAAACCCAGTGGTGTTGGTTTGCTGATTGTGTCCCTTGGCTATGTGTAAGCCTGCATTGACCCTTATCCTTGGGAGGAATCATGCCCAGCTCAGGGGTGGCAGTGTTGCTGAGAGATTGATGAGCACGCTGGCCTATGGTTGGGTGGAACCTTGCAGCGATGTAGCTGGTTGCGGGATAAACTCTTCATCAAAAAGATAAGTAATCTTGACCGTGCTATATCTGCAATTGAATCTATTATTTTATGAATTATAATGAACATATGAATGCTGGAAGGTACATGTTGCTTCCAGTGTATGATTGATGAATTATGCATTCCGTTATGATGGATTACGCATCTTAGCATTCCTGTTATGCATTCTGTTAAGCCTTTATTTCAGCATTGATAATTGTTCTTATTTTTTTCATGGGGTTGTTTGCTCGTATGCTTGGTGTTCGTCACGTCCTCTTCACTGGTTTGAGGGATGGGGACGTGACACAAAGAGGTTGTATAGGGGAAATAAACTGGCATACATTATAAGCAAGGACATTAACTCAGTGAATCACCCCATCTATGCAGTGGACACTGATTTTGGGTCATGCATTTTGCAAATAGATGATTCTCAGCAGACATCAGTCCAGCTCACTAAGCCCACCTGTTAGCATCCTAAAGAAGTGACCACAGAAATCTGGACCATGTATTTTGATGGGGCTAGCACTCAAAGCTCAGTAGGTGTAGGTGTAGTATTGATCTCCCCATCCAAGGAAAACATCCATCTGTCTTATAAGATTGATTTTAAAACCACTAACAACATAGAAGAATATGAAGCCTTACTGCTAGGAGTTAAAGCTGCTAAGGAGATGGGGATCATGTGCATAAATATTTTTGGGGATGTAGACCTCATCATACAGCAGGTCAACAACACTTTTCAGACAAAAAATATCAGACTGAAGGCCTACAAGGATGAGGTATGGAAACTCAGAGACTCCTTTATGTTTTTTGAACTGTCATATATACCTAGGGCTTTGAATCACCTGGCTGATTCCCTAGCTGTCTCTACAAGTTTTTTTGTTCCTCCTTTACCCCCTAAGCTTAGCTATGATGTTCATGTCAAGTACCGACCCTCTCTACCAGATAATGTCAAATTTTGGAGGGTGTTTGAGAATGATGATGAGCTTAGTAAATTCCTTTAGTTAGTAGATGCATTCTATGACATACACATAGACCAGGAAAACCTAAACATGGAGGAATCCAAACAGCTCAAGTTAAAAGGTAAAGTGGCTGATCAGAACATTGTCCAATTTCCCAGCAACTACATACCACGAGGTCTAGTACCACTAGAAGAGTTGTTTGACCATAATGACATCCCTTTCAATCCTACCAAAAAGGAGCTAGATCCTGCTATCCAAGAGCAAAACATAGGGAACCAAAGCCATCCAAAACTGATAAATATGTCCACTAGGTTGATTGTTGGTTAGAGGTCTAAATTTTGTAGCATGATAAAAGAGTTTGCTGATGTATTTTCCTGGGAGTATAGTGACTAGAAAACTTATGACAGCAATATCATCCGGCACATAATTCCTTTGGAGAAGGACACCATTGCTTTTAAGCAGAAGCTGAGACCCATCAGCCCTCTCCTATTACCAGTGATTGAAAAGGAAATCCACAAGATCCTCAAATCTAAGACCATAAACCCCCTCACGTATTCCTAGTGGATTGCAAAACTAGTAGTGGTAAGGAAGAAAAATGGGGAAATTAGGTTGTGTGTGCATTTTAGAAACCTGAACAAGTGTTCTAACAAAGACAACTATCCACTGCCTAAGATGGAACACCTATTACAGAAAGTCTTGGGGGATAGGGTTATGTCCTTCCTTGATGGCTTCTCTAGATACAACCAAGTTGTTGTGCACCCTGATGACCAAGAGAATACTGCCTTTACCACCCCCTGGGGCACCTTCATGTATGGTAAAATGCCATTTGGGATAATGAATGCTAGGGCTATTTTTCAGAGAGCCATGGACCTAGATTTTGTAGGGCTAAAAGATAAATTTGTGTTGATATATTTGGATGACCTAACAGTTTACTCTCACATCCATCATGACCACTTACAGCATTTAAGGAAGGTATTTCTAAAGTGCAGAAGGTATGGAATATCATTGAACCCCAAGAATTCCCAGTTTGCACTCAATGAAGGAAATCTCCTAGGCCACATAGTCTCAGCTAAAGGTTTAAATATTGATCTGATAAGGGTGGAAGCAATCCAAAAGCTGTTAACACCAAGGTCAAAAAGAGACATTCAGTCCCTTTTAGGCAAGATAAACTTTTTCAGGAGGTTCATTCCTAATTTCTCCAAGCTGGTGAAGCATATAATAGTCATGCTGAAAAAAGATGCAGAAATAAAGTGGACTGACTAGGAAAGAAAATATTTTGAGGACATTAAGAAAGCTATCATGGAGGCCTCAACCTTGATTAGTCCTGACTACACCAAGGGTTTTTACATTTTCTCGTTTGCATCTTATGACACAGTAGCAGCTATACTATTAAAAAAGAATGATGAGGGTCTTGATCATCCAAATGCATTCTTAAGCAAAACCCTGAGAGATGCTGACTCAGCTGAAGTATGACCGAATTGAGAAACAAGCTTATGCTCTCATAAAATCTTTGAAGACTTTCAGACTCTACATTCTCCATGCAAAGGTCCTTGCATATGTCCCTTCAGCTGCTGTGAAGGATGTTTTCACTCAGCCTAACATTGACGGGAAGAGAGCTAAGTGGATAGCCAAACTCATTGAGTTTGATATAGAGGTGAAACCCACTAAGCTGGTAAAGGGACTAGGTCTGGCTAAACTCATGGCTAAAGAAAACTATGAACTGATGGGAATAAATTTCACATGTGTCAAATCAACAAAGATACAAACTGTGGTAGCAGCAGAAACATAAGTAAATCAAGATCAGAATGGAATTCCATCAATAGCTGAAAACATATCTTCATGTGAGTGGTACTCAGGTATGATTCAATTTTTACAAAAATTAGAAGTATCTCCTGATCTAACTCCTAACCAAGCACGATCTCTTAAGTTGAAATCTGTTAAGTTTTGCATAATTGACAAATTGTTGCACTGGAGAGATCAGTTTGGAATTTTTCTAAGGTGTCTAGATAAAGAGGAAGAAGAGCAGGTCATGCATCATTTTTAGTCCAGCACATGTGGGGGCCACCACTAACCACTACTGGAAAACCACATCCCACAAGATCTTAAGAGCAAGATACTAGGGGCCAGTCCTCTTTGCTGATGTATGCACTTTTGTAAGGTCCTGTGACCGATGCCAAATATTTTTAGGGAAGCAAAAACTCAAGTCCTTTCCCCTTAGGCCTATTGTGGTGAATGGGCCTTTCCATCAATGGGGCCTAGATTTCATAGGTGAAATAAATCCATCTTACAGTGGACAGCATAAATGGATCTTAGTAGCCACTAACTACTTTACCAAATGGATAGAAGCAGTACCCACCAGGAATGCCACTCATCAAGTCATCATGAGATTTTTATATGAGAATATCTTTAGCCGGTTTGGATGCCCAGTAAGGTTAGTAACTGATAATGCACCAGCTTTCAAGGCGGGGGCATTAGTTAAAATATGTGAATCAATGGGTATTCAACTGGTGCACTCCACATCCTATTATCCTCAAGGAAATGGCCTGGGTGAGTCATCCATCAAAAGCATAGTCAGAATCATTAGGAAACTGCTGGAGGCAAGTCAGAAAAGTTGGGATTCAAAGCTTAAGTTTTCTTTATGGGATGATAGGGTAACATACAAAAGATCCATAGGGACTTCTCCATTCAAGCTAGTTTATGGCACTGAGGACATTTTTCCTATCCAACTCATCCTTCCAGTGGCAAAATTCTTTCAAGAAGAGGAATATGAACCAAATGATATGGTGAGAAGGATGATGGACTTGGTGGAATTACAGCAAATAAGGGAGCAGGTTGTAGGAAAATCAGAAGCCCATCAATAGAGGATAAAGGGCATGTTTGAAAAAAGAGCAAAAGTAGACAACTTCTAGGTTGGAGATTGGGTCCTCAAGTGGGATGCTATCAGACAGGACAAGGGAAAACATGGAAAATTTTACTCTTTGTGGATTGGAACTTTTGTGATAGCCCAGGTACATAATAATAACACCTTCAAATTGTAGAATCTAGAAGGGGAAGAGGTATTTGATGGCCCAGTGAATGGGCTGTTCTCGAAAGTCTATTTTATTTGAGGCTCTGAGGCCTCATTATTGTAAATTAGTAGATAGTAGGTTGTTTTTCTTTCAGAATAAACTCCATTCCCAATGGAATAGTAAATGATAGTGTTAAGTTACTTAGTTTCTTTTAGGGAAAGGCATTTTGGTCTCGGATTCTTGGGACCTCACTGGGAGGTTCCCATCCCCTAGTAGGAGCCAGATGTTATCTCCCAAAATAATTTATTTTGATAGTATGAAGAATTTAACTTATTCAATGAAGAATATGAATATCACTGACAATTTGAAGGCCTTTGTTTCTTATTTGGATGAAAATTTTACAAGTTGTAGCTTTCGATGGCTTAGGCGAGGACTATCATAGCTCATTAGCCACCTAAAAACTATGTTTCGGCGGTTAAACAGTTGAACATAGACCAAAGGAGAACCACAGAAAGCGATCTAAACAAGTGGGGTCAAAGTAACACTTTCGGTGGCTTAGGCGAGACTACCAAAAACTCATTATCCATCGAAAAGGGGCGCTTTCGACAAACTAGAAAGAGAGATAAAAAGGGTTTAAACTGCCGAAAGCGAGGAGAAAGCGGCATTGGGAAAATTACATTCAGTGGCTTATGTGAGGCTCAGAACATCTCATTAGCCACTGAAAAGGGCGACTTTCAGCAGATTAGAGAAGATCGCAATACATATGCTAACCACCAAAAGCTGGAAGACAAATATCGAGTGAAAAACCCTTTCGGCAGTTTAGGTGAAAGCTATGACATTTTATTAACCATTGAAAGAACATGTTGTCAGCAGTTAAAAAATGTTTTTGACATTGTCAAGATTAGTCAAAAGCAGAGATTCACCACAGCGATGGGGTAACGATTCCGGTGGTTTAAGCAAGAAATATCATGTTTAGTTAACTGCCAAAAGCTAGTGTTTCGATAGTTAGCTGACAAAATCATGGAGGATCTTAAACCACCGAAAGGATAATATAGGGAAATGGTTGGGAACTGTCACATCCAACCCCGTCAGCAAGAAAAAATATCATTTTAGAGCATGATTACCCACCGAAAGGATCTAGATCCATGTGACTATGTGTGAAATGAGTGAAAAGGGTCGTTATGCAAGCAGAAAAAACTGATCTGACTACCAACCTTCAGTTTTCCTCCACCTGTCCCAAGGGTCATCAAGTAACCACCAAATGCTATGGCCGAGGTAGGGTATGGTTATCTATGAAAATATATCTCAGGGATTGAGCTGTTGTCCTCATTTGGGTGACCTCAGCTTCCATAAATGATAGAAAATCCTCATAATCAGTGCCATGGGACTCCATCATATTTCATGTTTGAAATTGGCATTTTTTCACCAAAAAACTAACTCTGAGAGAGAGAACCCTGCTAAAGCACATTGTATAGAAGGTCTAGAAAACTATTTTTTTTAGGTACCTAGGAGATACACCCATCAGGATGAAGAAACATGGACCAGCTCTCAGACAAGAGCTAGGCTATGTAAGTTATTTAGAGGCCCATCCAGAGGTTTGCAGATTGTTCCAGGAGGTAGGCTACTACAAATACTGTGAAAAAGTATAGGGTTTTCATCAGCAGGTGGCTGAAGCTTTTTCCCTATCATTTGATTGTTCAAAAGAAATCATAGGAAGGGAGGAATTTCAAATAGATAAAGCACTAATCTCAGAGGAGACTAAAATCCCTTGCACAGGAGAGAAGTGGTTCAAGACCACCATACCCAAAGACATGGAATTCATATCATATCTCAAGCCTGAGCATAGGGGAATAACATGGAAGAAGGTTGTGCCATCATCATGGTTGGAAGAGAATTGGCAGCTGTAACAAGGATTTCTCCCTGCTATAGGGGTAGGAATGGCTCCCTTCCGTCTATAGGACAGGAGGGTAGGTTCCTGCATGGATGGAAAATGCAGAAAATAAAACAGAATGTAAATAATAGTAAACTAAACTAATGCTAAGCTAAGAACACAAAGAAGAATATGAACCCCTCTGCAAACATGGGTTAGGGTTCCGCCTCCAAAGACCTGCAAACAAATCCTAAGCTACAATAACCTGCAATACCTGCAAAACAATGTTAAAAACAAAACCTACAAATGGAAACAAGGGTTAGACATCAAATCAAACTAAACAACTAAGAAAAAAAATAAAACATGGTATACCTTCTCTAGTGGAAATGGGCCACCATGCCCAAGCTTGTGGAAGCACCTCTCTCTCTTGGATGGGGAGCAATGGCTCAATGGAGATGGAGATGGAGGAGAGGGAGTGTGGGTGGTTTGAGAGGCAAAGGTCTCAAAGCATCCACGGGCAACATAACAATAGGAAAAGGGAGAAGTGTTTTGAGAGTGCCCCCCCACCCTCCTTTTATAGCTTTTCCAAGGGTTTTTAGGGTTTTAAGCCCTTTGTCAATGTTTTAGCCCCTTCTGCCCTAACTTTATTCCCTTTTAGGGTTTTAGCCCCTTTTTGAGGGCTTTAGCTCCTAGGAGGCTATTTTGGGCTCCTTTCTTGGATTTTTATCCCTTTTTCTTCATCCTTAGGCTATTTTGAGGGTGTGGGGGTCTAATGGAGGGATATGAGGGTCGTGAGATGGTGTCCTTGGGTGGTGTAGGCCATTGAGAGCTTAGTGGGGGATTTTTGGGTTAACAGATTGCCCCCTAATGTGTGAGGGAAGGAGCTCAACGTATGGTTGATGGACATCATAGGATTTTCTACGTAGAGGTGGTGCTTCCGGGGCTGGGGCATGGTGGATTTTAGCTTTTGTATTAATATATTTCCCATCAATGGGTGAGATACAAATAATTTGTGACATGTATATGGACGAGGTGGGAATCCCCATGCTTGTGACAATGTCAAAATAATAATTTGATCTATGCTCTAAAATACAAGAACCGATCATATACAACTGATGGTACAATAATGGTTGCCTCCATGTGAGGCTGAAATACAATACTAATCTGGTATATTGGACCGATGGCATTCTCATGGAATGTTATATCTTCATGACTAACCATTTTCTAGTTCTAGAATGGTACATAGCTGTGTGCACTTGCTGATTGAGAGTCAGAGTCTCTGTGGTACAAGTATGTTGCATCAATCATAAAGGTATATCGAAGCACTGCTGGGGCTTCAGATCACTGTCTCCAATGCAACTCAAAAATCACAAGGGACATAGCCTGTTCAAGTCATTGGAGTGGACTCACCAATGTGCTAGAGTCAGGTGACATCCGGGGTCTTCGACTAAGTACTGTGTGGAACAATCCCTACATGAATTTCAACGGTGCAATGATGGAGTTGAAGTCAAGCCCCTGAGAAACAACCATCCTGAGAGTCACTAAGGACTCCTCTTAAGTGGTCCAAGTAACTCGTCAATGATGTCAATGAAACCAAGGTACAGGGACCTCTGGGTATATCCTCTAGAATATGTGTGTTTTCGTTGACAGAGAGAGACCTTCCCCTGGTCAAGGCAATGATGTTTCCTTGACTAGAAGCATGAGGGAGATAACTGAAAGGTGTGAAGCAATCTGCGGACTGTCTCACTGAATTGGGGGGCCGAAGGAAAGGGAAATAACTGAACAGGGGCAAGGGGAGCATGGGAGACTCAAAATTCCTTTGTTCAGAGTATGACAACAAGGTGGACCAGGAAGCAAATGAAACTGACTCATGCGAATGGGATCATAGCTGTAATACGGGGGATGTCGTTGTAGGTGGGAAATATTTGGAGGAGGTAGACTCTTTTGATATTGGTGGGATCCAAGGAAGACACATTATAGAGTACTCTGAACAAAGGTGACCCAACAGGGGAATGCTGCGAAACAGTTTGTTGTGGGGAGGTGTCTAGGGACACCATTATGGTACGATCTCATGGATTTTTGGTGAGCCCGAGAAGGTGAATGCTCGATGGTGCTTTCAATGTTAGAGAGTCTGAAAGCATGAAGAAGACTCCAGTGGGGGATCTTTTTTGTTGGTAGTATCTTGTGCTTGAAAAAGGATAAAAGTATACATAGGAGAGCTCACCCATCCTGTAGGGGATGGGAGACTTCTTTACCATTGGTAGTCCAATCATGCCAGAAAAGGTTAAACCTGTACTGACTAGACAGTCATTCAAATACTTTTATGAGCATGAATGAAACCAAGTTTGCTCAATGATGTTTTCTTGTTGAGATGGCTAGAAAATAGCTTAACGACAACCGGTGGTGAGCTTTTTCGTAATTTGCAGCCACTCTACCCCAGAAAGCATAAAAGTATGTAGAGGGGTACGGTATTGGATTGAGTGTGCCAAGGAGGTCCTTTTCAATTGATGGTCTACATGGTCTGTAAGAAGTAAATAAGACAATGTAGACACCCTTTTCTATACTTTAATGAGCGGGAAAGGAAGCAGCTGCGCTTGGAAATCTTTTCATTGTTTTAAGGAGTTAGAAAAGAGCTTAAATGGAACTCCAAAGTGGTCAACCGATTGCGGTGGCCCATGTTGGGATGGTGGACAGAGGTCCAAAGGTCATCCATGTAGTATGGATGAAGTAGAAGGCTATCAAACATACCATTACATCCATGGGATAGATCGTGGTAGAGGCTCGTGAGTCGGTGCGGTAGAGGCACACAAACTGAGGTGGCTCTGAGATAGAGGTCAGGAGAGCGTGTGTGTGTGTGGCGGTGAATGAACTTGACTACATGTGATGTGAGTGCAAGTCCGGGGGCACTTATATGCCGAATACGTGTAAGAAATAGAAATCATTTTGTGGATAATGGTCCATAGGTCCACGTAAGGTGCAGTGGAAAAGACAACTATAAATACAAAAATAAAAGTAAAATTACATTCCTTAACGAGCAGTGGCCCAAAAACTCGCATGAGTTGCAATCAGGAAGTGTGATGCAAGTATAGGTCCGTAGACACTCGCATCATCATGTCATGGCTCGTAAATCAAGGTGACTTGTGGGAAATGGTCCCGAAATTGACTTATTAAACATGAGACGATGGTATCATAAGCAAATAGAAATTTGGGCTCGAAGATGTGAGGGGTGTCTCGAATAGGTTCTGGGTGACTTTGAACTAGCATCCGATGGTGCTGCCCCTAATTTTTGTTGAAAAATGTTGAAAAACAAGAAAAATGAAAATGAAGCGACTCATTGGTGATGTTAAGCGTAAAATTTCTTAAGGTAGAGCCCATTGCGAGGGTTCTCCAAGAGTTTTCCATCAGAGTCAATGAGGGTGTATGCCCCTTTTTCGAGGCAGTGGTGGATGACATATGGGCCATACCACATTGATTCAAACTTGCCTTTTCCCAATTTATAATTGGGTTGGTTGTAGACTAGCACTATATCGCCTTCATTGAAGGTGCGAGGGTGGACATGGGAGTCATACTAGAGCTTTGATCGTGTTTTTGCTACTTCAATGGATTGGAGGGAAGCTCGACGGGATTCTATGGTTTGCTCAAGTTGGAGGAGCTGTTCTTCTAAAGGCGACGTATCAGGAAGGAGTTCCACCGTGAGGTGGAGAGATGGGATTCGGAACTATATAGGGAGCATTGATTCAACGCCATGTACTAGGTGAAAAGGAGTGAAACCGGTTGATGTTTTTGTTGATGTGCGGTAAGCCCATAGGGTAGAGAATAGCATGTGATGCCAGTTAGTTTTATGATTTCCTACCATCCTTTGGAGCATTATTTTGATGATTTTGTTAACTTCTTCTATTTGTCCATTGCCTTGGGGGTAGTAGGAAGATGAGTGCTAGTGTTAGAATTTCAACATGGTTGATAATTCATCCCATACGGCATCTTGGAAGTGTGCCCCATGGTTTGAGACTAATTGTTTAGGGACACCAAATCATGTAATAACATGGTTGAAGAAGAAACGCACTATGATTTCCACTTTGCAATTGAATGTGAGCATGGCCTCGGCCCACTTGGTGAAGTAATCGACTGCCATGATGATGTATTTGTGACCATTAGCCGAAACAGAGTTGATTGTCATGAATTTGATTGCCCATTTGCAAAAGGGCATGACTATGACTACGGGGTGTAAGGGTGCGGGTGGGTTCTTTCCTTTGGGGAAAAAAGATGACAGCTGTGGCAATGTTTGACTGCCTCTATGCAATCAGCAAAGATGGAGGGCTAGAAATAGCCAGTGTGTAGAATATTTTGGGTGGTTACTAGGCCTGAAAGGTGGCCACCACAGGCTCCACTATGAATGTCATTTAGGATGGTCTCGGTCTCGTCACAGGTGAGGAAAAAAAGTAGGATGGTATCAATGCCCCGACAATAAAGAACATCTCCAATCAGTAAGTGGCGAATGGCTTGATGTCGGATGCATCGCATATCCTCACGGTTGAAGTGCACTACGAACTTCTGTGTTCATAAATAGAGAAGGATGTTTCCGTACCATGGGTCATCTGTGGATATGATGAATACGAAATCATCAGGGAGATCATCCTTGGGGGGTGATGACACGGTTAATGGAGGAAGATCTGTCATGAGTGTGGCTAGTGTGAGTGCCTTTGTGCTTTTTGGAGACACAAACTCTACGTCGAACTCTTGGATGACGACTACCCACTAAGCTGCTCGGCTTTGTAGAAGGTGATGGATTAAGAGGTACCGCCTTGGGTTTGAGTCAGCCACTACACGAGTATGGTTAGCAATGATGTAGGGGCGCAATTTCTGAGCCAAGAAGACGATGACGAGGACCAATTTCTCCTCGGGTGAATATCGTAGTGGGGGTCTTGTTAGCTTCTGACGGATGTAGTAGATCACATGCTCATGGTAAGCATCGTCTTCTTGGACCAAGACTCCAGCAATGGAGTTTTCTGAGGCTAACATATAAAGGATGAAGTCTTGAGTGAAATATGGTGCTGATAGTAATGGTTCAGAAGCCAAGGCTTGTTTGAGTGCATCGAACGATTCTTGTGCTTGCTGATCCCAAGCAAAGGGGATTTTTGTGTGGAGCAGGTGAATGAATCCATAGGATTTTGTTGCATACTCTGGCACAAAGTGACAAAGGAAGTTGGCCTTGCCTTGTAGGCTTTGTCGTTGGTGCCAAGTTCTTGGGGAAGGAAGATCAAGGATGGCCTAAACTTTGAGGAGATCTACCGTTATCACTTTGTGGAAGACGATGAATTCAATTAGATGGCCTGCTGGGACAAAAAAAATGCACTTGAGGGGGTTTAGGTGGATGTTGTACTTGCAGTAATGTAAAAATACTTGCCACAAGTCATCTATATGTTGTGCTTGTTTTGGTGATCGAGCAATGAGATTGTCCAAGTAGACCAAGATGATGTGAATTAAATCATGGAAACAATATGTCATGGTGCGTTGGAAGGTGGATCCATCATTTTTGAGGCCAAAGGGCATGACTCGGTATAGGAATGTGCCCCATGGTGTTGTGAATGTTGTTTTGTAATGGTATTCTTTTCGGATTTGGATCTGGTTATATCCAGAAAAACCATCCATGAAGGAAAAGGCTTCCTGTCTGGCGCACGCATCGATGATTTGATCGATGAACAATGTGGGGAAGTTGTCTTTAGGACATGCCCCATTGAGGTCACATAATTCTGTGCAAACAAAAATGGTACCCTATTTTTTATTCATGGGAATAGGATTAGAAACCAAAGTGGTGTATGCAATGGGATAAATGAAGCCAGTTGTATGTAGCTTCTTGCTCTCGTCTTTCACTGCAACCACTTTGGATGGATGGATGGGAAATTGCTTTTGGTACATGGGAGCCACATTAGGCCATGTGTCAATGTGGTGTTCCATGATGGATGGATCTAGTCTAGGAATTTCGGTGTAATACCAGGCGAAGATGTCCCAGAATTCTTGGAAGAGAGCTTTGTAGGCATCGACCTTTTCTGGGGAGCAAGATGCCCCCAGCATGATTTCTTCAAAGATCTCATAGTTGGTTGAGATGTCGAGTTTAATGGTTGGAAAAATGTTCACCATATTCCCTTCTTCGAAGGCATCAGGTGCTAGGATGGGGTTCTTGAACCAATCGACCTTCCCATGGATGAAATCTTTGGTCTCCACAGAAAACTAGTTAGACTGCGACACCAGTTCTTCCAGGAGGAAGAACGAGTGATGGTGCATGTCGTCCCATGGGTATTCAAGGGTAGTCAGAGCTTCAAGTATCTCCTCATCGTTGCTAAAGCAATGAAGAAATGGGTCTGATGGAACATCGGTGGTAGAGGAGATGAGCGGGTCAGTGGAACTGGACATCTCAGACTCAAGGAAATGTTGACCGAGGTCAGTGAGAGCCATTCAAAATTTGGACAGGTCCTGGAAAGGGTGGGAATAATTCCCATACAAGCTGCGAAGGGCACAAGAATGGTTTTTATTCAATTCCTTGTTCCTGAGTACTGGTACGGTCGGGAGTTCAACCACGAGGATGTTTTTGTTCGTGTCCATGGCATCCAGATGCACACGGATCACTGGGATTTCAGGGCAATTCTAATTTGGATGGCCCTATTGCTCGCAAATGGCACAAGGTGGGACTTGTTGTGGCTCTGTGGTGGCTTTGGTTTTCTTGCCCCTAGCCCTTTTGGGTTGGGGCGGTGCAGGTGAAGGTGCAGCGGTTGGCTTGTGTGGACCAGGAGGAGGGTGAGACTCAACCGCGATGGGTTGCACCAGGGTTAAGACCGCCTAGGGAATTGGTGGTTGAGTTGGTGGATCAAGGTACCAAACTGGGATGCCTAACATAAAGTTGGGTATGATTAAGGTAGACATGACTGGTTTTCTCATGACACCAGGTGGGGGGGAGAGGAAGGGAATCATATGGACGAGGGACGAGCCCAGATAACTCCCAACTAGTTGCATGTGGGGATGCGGTTGTGGTTGCAGCTGCATGTAATGATGCTACTGTGAGTGATGTTGTGACTATTGTTGGTGTTACGACTGTGGATGATGTTGTGTTTGTGATTGGGGTTGTGGTTGCGGTTGCTATTTGGGTGCAGTGGTGCTAGATGAGACCATGCACAAGTCCACAGTTTCGTTTTGTGTCGACAGTGGCAACACTAACTGGAAAGGAGCCATCATGGTGGGATTGGTAAACAACCCAAGGCCCACATTCAACAATGGGGAGGCTGGTGTGTTTTCAACCGTGGTGTTAATTGTAGGGATGAAATTGGTGTGTGTGTTCGTCCCTTGCGGCTCAATGGTGGTGATGGTCGGGATAACGTTGGTTGGTGCCGTTAATCGTTGGGGATCATGATAAGTGAGGTGGTCAACCATCACAATATTCCCTTCATGGGGGAACATCATGAGACATAAGATAGTTGATGCGACTACTCACATGGCATACATGTAACTCCTTTCGAGGAGGAGGTCATAGTCCAGTTGAGCATTGACGACCTCGATGTCAATCAAGACTGTCTTCTCAGCTAATGTGATGGGGACATGTGGGAGGATTCCTTGGGCTTTAGTGGAATGTCCATCATAAGCCTGCAGAGTTGTGGAGGATGGTTGCAGAATTAGTGATCCAAAGTTTCTACCAAACCAAAGTAGACATGACGCACATGGATGCCCCCTCATCCACTATGCAGCGGTGCACAACTAAATTCTGGATGGACACTAGGATTTGGAAGGCAATAGTGGAGGGCATGCACGGTTCCCCATTCTCCATGTCAAAGGTAATTATCTTGGATTTGGAGGGGTCTACTACCCCTAGGGTGGCCAGTAAGAATTTTCGCTTCTTTGGGCATGTTTTAAGTACCTCAAGAGTGAACATGGTAGTTAGCATTTGGGACAAATCATCCACAATGCTATAGCTGACTGCAGCTCTAGTTGTGGCATTATTGGAAACTTTATGTATGGGGGGGTGTGAGAATGGGGGTAACTGAAGAGGCAGATTGACTGCCTTAGACATGGATGCTGCTGATGAGTCAGTAGGTTCGGTGTTGGTACCGTATTGATTCCATCTAGTTTGCAAGTTGACATCTTTAGTTGTCGTGGCTAGCAAGTGATGAACACCTGTTTTGACTATGGGAGGTGCCCCTAGAGAGTTGGGATTGGCCCTGGGGAGGGTGCGTGTAGCTAGGGTTTTCACCCTATCTTGTGCTGATGAGAACCTACTAAGGAATCTGGAACCCTTAGTAGCAGTTCAATGATGTATATGAATTAAACAAAGATAAACTGAAACAAAGACTAATCTAAATACGTTCTTGAAGCTAAAGCAGTAAAAAGTAAATAACATGAAACTGAAACAGTAAAGAAACGAATGATGGATTTTATTGATATTACCTCCAATGAGGAGGTTGATGGAGTCCGTTGCGCTGGTCCGATGTCGGTGGCTTCGAGCTCCAAGCTGCTTCTTTTCCTTCTCCGGTGGTGGAAATGGGCCAAAAAGAGTTCTCAATGGTGAAAGTAGCTTGATGGTAAGCTAGGGTTTCGAGAATAATTTCGGCAGAGGCAGGATGCTTATGATAATGGATGTGAAATGAGGGGTCTCCACCACTTATTTATAGTTTTTAGTGGTGGAGTGCTGGCCCATGGTTTTGGAAACCATATGGTTTAGGGCAGCTTGTTTAGGGTTTTTTCCTCCTTTTCCTCATTATTTTATATTTTTTCTTCCCTTTTGGGGATTTTGCTATTTTAGAGGAATTTTGGACATTTTTGGAGGAAAAAGGGGTTTTTTGGCCTTTTGGAGGCATTTTTGGGCCTTTTAGAGGCATTTTAGGCCTTTTGGAGGCTTTTTAGTGGGATTTTCAGGGAAATATGGTAGGCAAATGGACAAATCAGCCATGTAGTGGGGTAGATGAGGTAGTTAACCATTTTTGGGTGTTAACAGATTGCCCCCTGATGTGCGAGGGAAGGAGCTCATCGTATGGCCGATGGACATCATTAGTCATATTTGGTTTGTGTTGGGGTGTGGAGAAGAGAAGGAAGCAACTGAAGTCTGGGACACCGATCTCGAACCACCTGCAAGGACTGAAAAGTACATAACCTCAATAATGGATGAGGGATCATCTAATAATATGGACGAGGTGGGCATGCCCATGCTCGTATCGGAATATAACATTGCAATATAAATGGTCCTCAAATACTGGATGAGGAAAAAATCTCAATATATGGACGAGGCGGGCATTCCCATGCTCGTATCAAGATACATAAAAATAACTGTGTGAGGCCCAAAATGAAGGACCTGTAGTAGCTAAGCACTGTGCATATCATGAGGGTCCGGAAGGGACACAAATCTGGATCATACTGCTGAGCTGATCATGTCTGAGCTGAAAAACTGATACACTGGAATGGCAGCAGTGCTACTGAATGTGGTTCTGAAGGGACTGATGCGCTGCTGGATCAGAGTGAGAAGGGTCACACTCGTAATGGTACACTGATCTGGAACTGAACTGGGTACTCAAAGAAGCATAGAACTGAATGGCTTCCGAATACAATCGCCAACGCAGCCCGGACATCCACGGGAACATATAACTGGGCGTTCCGAAGTGACTCACCAATGTGCTAGAGTCGGGGGAAATCCGGGGTCTTCGACACAGAATGGAAAGGGTATATATCCTGCGCGATTCTCAACGATGCGAATAAGGTGCTGAAGTCGAACATGTGAGAAACAACCATTCGGAGAGGCAATAATGATTCCTCCCGAAATGGTCCATAGGCACTCACCATAGATGGTGATGGGTCCAAGGCGCAGGAGCCTCTAGGTCTATCCTCTGGAATAGAGGAGTTGTCATCGACAGAGGGAGACCTGCAACTATCAAGGCAATGATGTTTCCTTGACAGGAGCACGAGGTGCAAAACCGAACTTTGATAGTACTGATGGTGAGAGTGATAAACTGGTGGGACTAACTGGGCAAGTAGAGTGGGTGGACTCAAACTTCCTTTGTTCAAAGTATGATGGCGGGGATGATCGGGCAACACATGAAACTGATGGGTGGTAAAGGGATCATAGCTGTAAGGGATCTGGGCAGTTCACTGGGCTGAGGGAGGCTCAAGCTGTGGGAACATGGTAGGAGACTGCAGAATACTCTGAACAAAGGCGACCTGATTAGAGGTGCTGCCGAGAGGATTGATCATAGTGCCAAGAGGTGGTGGGGACTTCTTCATGGGTTATGGAACGAAAAGAAGTGTGGATATCTAAAATGCTACTGTCGTGTGGATTTTCTGAGCCCATGACAGTACATGCTCGTGGTTGCTTTCATATTTACTGAGTCTAAAAGCAAATAAGAAGGCTCTGTAGTGATGAAATGGTACTGTCATGTGGATTTTGCGAGCCCATGACAGTTCATGCTCGTGGTTGCTTTCAATTTTAAGGAGTCTGAAAGCAAATAAGAAGACTCTGTATTGATGGAATGGCACTGTCATGTGAATTTTGCGAGCCCATGACAGTTCATGCTCGTGGTTGCTTTCAATTTTAAGGAGTCTGAAAGCAAATAAGAAGACTCTGATGGAATGAAATGGCACTGTCATGTGGATTTTGCGAGCCCATGACAGTTCATGCTCGTGGTTGCTTTCAATTTTAAGGAGTCTGAAAGCAAATAAGAAGACTCTGATGGAATGGAATGGCATTGTCATGTGGATTTTGCGAGCCCATGACAGTTCATGTTCGTGGTTGCTTTCAATTTTAAGGAGTCTGAAAGCAAATAAGAAGACTCTGTAGTTGGAATGGTCAGGCAAGGAGGAAGTGGTCGATGAGGGGACATTGATGATGATCAGAACTGATGGCGGGGGGGAACACTGGTGGGCCTCCTTGCAGGGTGGTTGAATGGTGGCACAAGAATGAAACCTTTGCAGTATGACATGAGTGAATGGCTCATGTAAAAAGTGTGGAACAATCAGACGCCGGCCGATGGGGCACGCTAATCGAGACGACTATTGATGTCTAAAAAATGGGCAAAAACTGATGTAGTCAAAAAGATGCAACGAGGTGACCATTAGGATGAGCTAGTCGTGCTGGTTCCAATGGTGGAAACGGTTCAGAAAACGGATTCCGGATGGGCTCAGAATGGCCAAAACAAGAACAAAGTCGACCGTCTACAAATAGTAAGTGGGCCCCATATTACACGTCATTTGTACTATTCGAGATTGAGTGGTGATTGGAGTGAACTAGAGCTTACGGGTGATTTCTGGACGATCTGACCGGCGGATTCGAGATTTGGGAGAGCCAGGTATTCTGTTAAACCGACACTTGTTTTGATTTTTTGGGTTGGGGGGTTGGTGGGGCCCAGGGGTCTCTGCTGTACGGTCGATAGGTGTGGACCGCGGGTTCAGCGGTCGAAATCGCGGTCTGCGACCGCGGGTTTGACTTGGACAGCCGCGGTCAGAGGTCGCGACTGTCGGGCTGGACAACTGCGGTCTGGACTGCGACTGTTGGGCTGGACAGTTGCGGTTTGGACCGCGACTGTCGGGCTTGACAGTCGCGGTCTGGATCGCGACTGCCGGGCTGGACAGCCGCGGTCTGGGCCGCAACTGTCGGGCTAGACAGTCGTGGTCTGGGCCGCGACTGTCGGGCTGGACAGCCGTGGTCTGGGCCGCGACTGTCGGGCTGGACAGCCGCGGTCTGGGCCGCGACTGTCGGGCTGGAAAGCCGCGGTCTGGACCGCGACTGTCGGGCTTGACAGCCGCGGTCTGGACCGCGGCTGTTCGGGGTTATGGATGGGTGGGGCAGGTCTGTTATTTGGTTATGAGCCTAATGAGACTTCTTTGTTTGATTTGCAGGATGCCACGGGTGATATGGCGTGAGAGAGATATGCCAGAGGATCTCGTGACTACGATTAGAGAGGACCGTCGGGTGTGGTCTATGTTGGCGCTCTTCGGACTTCTAAAGTTTGCGGAGATTCCGATGATACGGTCAGTAGGTTTACTGCTGAACCGTTTGATTGATTTCTGGGAGCCCGAGACACAGGCGTTTCGGGTACAGGGAGAGAGGGTGGATCTCACCCTGGTCGATGTTTACTTCTTGACGGGGTTACCCTGCCTGGGGTGGGTAACAGATACACAGCCGCGGGTCTCGGCGGATCTCGACATAGATGACTTGGCAACGCGCTTTTGCAGGGCAGACGCGAGGGTGCATAGGAATGCACTCCGGATTAAGGATTTGCGGGAGGCAGCTGTACAGGCAATGGCCGCTTGTGTTGTACGGATCTAGGGATCCCAGGCACCTGAGAAGGTGTCTGGGGGTCAGATGCAGATTATTGAGCGAGTGCTGGCAGGGACATACTATGCTTGGGGCCAGATGTTCCTGACCTGCGTGCAGCGACAGCTAACCGCAGCGAAGGAAGCTGGCAAGGGATTCTGTTTTGGTTCGTTTTTAGTGGCATTCTTTATGGAGAGGGTCCCTACCCTGCGGCCGCGGGTGCCAGTCAGAGAGGGAGGCCCGAGGGAGCCCCGGATGATCCGGTGGGGAGAGATGATGCATCGCCGGGGCGGCGGGGACGTGGGGCGGTATTTCACTCAGGAGCTATATATGCAGTGGCTGCAGTTACCTCTGGCATTGGAGGACTATCCGTACCGAGGCATGGACTACACAGGGGATCCAGATGCGCCACGGCCACCTGGACAGGCATGGGGTCCAGACGGTATGTATGATTTTAATTGTTTGGTCCAATTTTTTATGTTATATATGATATATATGGTGACTGACAACTCGGTGTTTGCAGATGTGGGTCCGAGGCCGCCGCGAGATCATGTGCCCCGTAGAGGGGTTGTGGCGGTGCTGGCTTTGCTCGGGCAAGGGCCTGTGCATCGACGAGACGCGGATGGGGCGCTAGAGTCCGTACGGGCGCTGTTGGAGCGGCTGTTGGCGGGAGTGAGCGAGGTGGGGTGGGAGGACCTTCCTCGAGATACGATTCGGGATTGTAGGCAGGCGCCTCGGGATTTCAGAGGGATAGCGTTCCGGGTGGCTCTCTTGGCGGAGAGGGCACGAGCACAGGTACCGAGGCCCAGGCGAGCTGAGGACTCGTCGGAGGAGGAGCAGGAGGAGGAGTCAGAGGCTGCTGTGCCCCGCACACGCATCAACGAGCTGGTCAATGAATGGCGTAGGGAAATTTTCTTTGGGACAGGCGCGGTTTAGATCTCAGAAGTCAGTTCATACTCGAAGGGTGCCTTGTTTCTTGTTGACAGGAACAGGGTTTGAAACCCATGTGGTATAAGCAATAGGATAAATGAATCCTGCTGTGCGAAGTTTCTCGATCTCTGTTTTGACAGCTGGGAGTTTGGAGGGGTGTATGGGACGCTATTTCTGACGAACCGGGGTTATATCAGGCCATGTGTCGATGTGGTGTTCTATAATGGCAGGGTCAAGGCCAGGAATTTCGGTATAGGACCAGGAAAAGACATCACAGAATTCTTTGAAGAGTGCTTTGTACTCGTCAACCTCCTGCTCAGTGCAAGATTCTCCTAAAGCGATGAGTTCGGGGGTGCCCCCGGGGGCAGCAAGATCGATTTGGATAACAGGTGAGATGATGGCCATGTTACCCTCTTTGAAGGCGTCAGGAGCAGGAATAGGGTCCTTGAACCAGTCGACCTTCGGGGGAAGGAAGTCTTTGGATTCCACTGCGAATTGGGGAGCAGTGGTAGAAGGTGGTTCATCTGGGAGAAAGTATGAACGATGATGCATGTCATCCCAGGGATAATCTGGGGAGGTGAGAGCCTCAAGAATTTCGTCATCACTGTAGAATGTTCGGGTTGTCATATCGGTTGCCGAGGGGGTGGTGACGGAAGAAAACATATAAATGGTCTCGAACTCTTCTGAAGCAGAATATTCCGGTGGGTGGATCTCCACAATGGGGAGTTGGGTTGTCTCAGGATCCAGGTCTGAGGGGAGGATCTTGTCAATGGTGAGGTCTGTCGTCTCCAACTCTGGATTGTGCATCTCAAAGAGAGCTAGTCGGTACTCGGGGAGATCGGGACAGTGATGGGAGTAATGCCCGTAAATATCACATAAGGCACATGGGTGGTTGGTGCGTAGGGACTTGTCGCGAGGCGTAGGGGTTGACTCGAGATGGACCACCGGGATGGTGGGGCCGTCGTCGAGCGTTTTCATGTATTCCTTTAATGCTAGTAAATGAGGACATAGGTGAGTCGCATGGCCCAACTCATCGCAGAGCGCACATTTGGGAGGGGCACGGAATACAGGGGGGTTTTGGACTGTCTTAGGAGGTGGGACAGCAGTGTAAGGTTGGGGGCCTCTGCCCCCCGTGGGTTTGGTAAAAATAGGGGATGGTTTCGCGGGGGTTGACGGGGTAGCGACACCGGGAGGTGGTTTCGTGGGGGTTGACGGGGTAGCGACACTAGGAGGTGGTCGACTAGTAGTGGCTATGGGTTGTACTGGTTGCAGGACGACATCTGGTGTCGGCGGGCGAACTGGAGGCGAAAGATACCAAACGAGTAATCCTAAGGTTAAACCCGGGAGGCTAAGGGTAGCCATGACTGGGGTGCTAACCACTCCTGAGGGAGGGAAGAGGAAAGGTATGGTATGTATAGGTGTGGCACCAATGTGGCTAGGTACCAAAGGGGGTTGAGGCAACAACGATGGTTGATTACTAGGGGTTCTTGTGTGGTGGGACAGAGTCAATAAGTCGGCCACCTCAGTAGTAGATGACGGTGGTGGGAGAGATGGAAAAGTGGATGTCATTGGTGTGTCTGAGTAAACTCCGGGCCCCACTGAAGAAACCAAAGAGGTG
>LPNX010438371.1:0-11040 GCA_001517045.1 Pseudotsuga menziesii
ATGTTTGTTATATGAAATCATACTTCCATGCTTAATTGGTGGATTTTCAGTTTTCTAAACCAATGTGATTGTGAGGAATTTATTTTCTTACAAAGCTATTCTCGTTCAAACCATGATTGCTGGTAGAGTTGGGCATATAACCTACTTAGAAAAAGGCAAACTCTGTTTATGGTAATTGTGAATACATTTAGTAGGTGAATTGATGCAGAATCAGTTTGCTGCTGGAATTTCTGGTAACTGGTAAATTTCTGTTTGTGAATACTGAAAACAAGTATTAGAGCTATTAACCGCTATTTGTGACTCAAACAAAATATAGATGTATATTGTTGTGCGTGAGATTAGTATATTACTGATACATGAGGTATGTATTGACCATGTAATGCAAAATTCATGCCCAGCTTTCACTACGTGTTTGAATAAACAACCACTGGGATTATATCGATGACATCAGCTTCTTTTGATGGCATTATAACTCAATGAAATCTCTTCTCCCTCTTGGTTGTGTGATTTTTGTTTATACCACGAATTTAATTGATGGGTATTGACTATGTTAATTTGATATGTAATTTTCCTTGTCTTAACTAACTGAAAAGTTAAGCTCATTAATGGATGTTAGCAAGCCACCATACTGAAATGATGGAGACCTCACCAGAGGATGGCATATCCAACTATGTCATCCTCTACCTATCTGTGGGGGTTTCTATCTCATTGGGCATGATTTTGTATAAGATGTGGCAGTCTGTAACATGCTCAAATAGAGCCAACAATCTCACTCCACATAAGTAGAATCCTTTAATGGAATAATTTGTTTGTGCTGATTTTTTCTAGGTTGCCGGCCTGCTATTTGACAGAAAGCTTAACCATATATATCCCAATTTCTTTATCTTAAATATGCAACTTGCAAGTTGCAATTGGATTTCTAGCTAAGGTATTGGACAACATGCTAAGGGTTTGGATTTAGATTTCTTCCTTTTCAAAATCTATGTGGTGATTGTGGGCAATGGATTACAACTCTATAAATGGAAAACATAGTAATGAAACTTCTATGGCCATGTATTTTCAAATTTAAGTTTTAACTTAGAAAATCGCTTTGATGATGGTAACTTTGCTGTTCTTGTGGGCATTAGTTTTGGAGTTTAATTTCTCTTTGCAAATTGATTTGGGGATGATTTTAAGTGACCATTTATTGAGTCACTAAAGTTGGTAATAGGAAAACAAGGACCAAGATACATATGGTTGACATACATGGGGAAAATGGAGATGCATCGTTTTATGATGAGGACTGCTTAGAAAGGAGACGTTCCTATAAAGAGGATGAAAATGACCCATGTTTTTCCCTCTACATTAACTATGCTCACTCACATTTCCCTTCAACTATGAAAGAAGTAGTTAGCACTAAGGTACGCATAAAGAGCATGGGATGTGTCCTTCTTAGTTTTCTTGTTTTGTCTCATTTGATGCATCTTGTGCTTGATGAGGAAGCTTAAGAAAAGTTGGTACATTTTATTATATCAGCATTATCTCTTTTGATTGCAAATGATCAGGTGCTTTACTGTTTGTTCTCTTCCTCAGAATCTAGGATCATATATTACAATTGATAATATGAGTGTATTCAACACACCAAGGAAATTTGTTAGGTCTCTGGAATAACAATCCTCCTCCAAAAACAAATGTAGAAAATTGCAATCTAGAGGAGAACTTGTAGATTATGCAGAAGCTAACCATGATAATTTGAATGCAATTGAATGGAATATGAACTTAGGTCTAGTTGCCAATGGCATTGTCAATGAAATCATTGGTGGAGACAATTGACATATGATCATAGCAAAAAAATGAAGGACAATGCTTGACAGTCTCTATAGTGTAGCTGATGGGTATTTAGTTAGAAGCAATTCATAAGAGGGAGATCTGCAGAACAGTTCTGAATGGTCAGAAAGTGTGCATAGAACTGATTCTTTGTCACATGCTTCAAGCGTTGTTTTTGAGGAGATGTTAGATAACGAGGAAGATTACCAGAGCACTGGCCTAACTTAGTTAGAAAAAGAAGTTTATAAGATAGATGATAAGAAAGAAAATTGCTTACTAGCTAATCTCAATTCGTTTGAAGGTTCAATTGATTCTTGCAAATGGCAAGAGATAAAAACATTTTGTACATGTTGGAGAAGAGTATTGTGCTTTATGGAATCCATTCTGGGAGTCTCCTTGTGTGTTGTGTTGGTTGTTCTTTCAATTATGGTGGGTGTCAATTTATTTAGCAAGCAAGAGGAATACCATGTCATGGTTCCCACCTAACACATTCTATTTTGTGGTCATTTAAAATTAGTAATTTACAAATATTATCGACTTAGTATGCAGCCATTGTTTAAATGGGAGTATACAATTTGAATCATCTTCTTGAAGAATCTTGCTTTTTTCTTTCCCTTATTCATCAGGCTTTCTTCCATATATTTGATTGCAGAGGGGATTATGATAAAGCATAATTCCATTTATGCATAGTAGGAGGATGAAACATGGAAATATTTCTTCTGCTAGAATGATTTGCGAGTTGTGAGGATTTTTATCCCTTGAATATAAAAAAATCTATTGTGAGGTCTCATTCTATATAAATTACTCAATCTGGAAAGTTATAGTTGTTAATTTTTACCATGTCTTCTTTTAATCCACTGAATGATACATGCATCGAGATAAATATAACATAGTCACTGTGCATTAAATACTTAAGGTTTAGTCTGATTGTGTAGAAGGAATAGTCTAGGATGAACAAGGTTAAGAACCAGTGGTCAATTGTAAAATCTGTGTCATGAATTATGATAGTTAACTTCGTGCAGTTGTAGTGCTCATTATTGATATTTTAACTGAATATGAATTTCTTGTCCACCCTGCAATCTTTTTAAATCATTGGACCAACATGCTATCTTGCTATTTCTAGATGAGTATATTGCAGAAACAACATAAGTACGAACCTCCCAAGCTATGTTGAGAGCATAAGTGTGGGTCTTGTATCCACTGTGAGAATGTGGGTGCCCGATAAGCATGATTTTACTTTGAGCCTTGAGCTTTTCCTACTCAATAAAAAATGAAGGGGGAAGTTTGCAGAATTGATAGATTGTCTATACAAATAAACATTTGAATTTTTATTAGATTCATTTGATATTGAGAAATCTTAGAGGTATTTTATATGGATTGGTGTTATTATTATATTTTGACAAAATCCTCCTCTTCTTATAGTGCTGAAAGCATGTCCAGGGTATCTATTATGCCAAAGTTACCTAGAAATTGCATCTGGTCCCGACCGCTTGAAATGGCCTTCTTGCACTAGTGAGACAACCATTGAGTGGAAACATGTATTAGGGGGTTTTGAATTCTGGGCTCTTTTTCTCCACAAAAGGGGTGCAAACAAACATAAAAAAATAGACCTGAGTTAACTTCAGACCCTATAAACCAAGTCTGAGTGTGATTTAGGTGATTTTGGGCAATCTCTAGATGCAGAAAAGAGCGATATGACATGTGTTTGAACTTTCTATGTAAACTTGGTTTGATTTCTTAATATTAGGACTAATAACAAAGTGTTCTTACAGGTGGAAAATGAGTATAAACCTGAAGAAATGTTGTTTGGGCCTGCTGGAGTGAATTACATAAATTGGGCTGCCCAGATGGCTATGGGAATGGATACGGGTGTACCCTGGGTAATGTGCAAACATGATGATGCACTAGACCCTATGGTGAGCTCTGTTAACAGCACCCTCTTAGATATTTATATGATAATATCTTTAATTGGGAATTTGGTGACCCCTGTGCCTGGATGAACTTGTCAAATTGTATCAAAATATTGCACCAGTTGCATCAATTGAATTAGTTACCTTTGCATATTCTGTACAATTCATACTAATGGAATTTAAAATAAGTAATTAGTGTAGACACAAATAAATTGTCATTTTTCATTTTGATGAATGACTACTACTGAGTGTAATTGAAATCAAAATAGCTGCCATTTAATAGATTATGGGGTTTTTAGGGTTCTGCATTCTATTTTTCTTAGTATTATAATAATCAATGTTGAGATATCCAAGATTCTATTGTTTTACCTTATTTATTCTTTAATATTTGAAACAGATAAACACTTGCAATGGTTTCTACTACGACAACTTTGTACCTAACAATCCCTATAAGCCAACAATGTGGACGGAAGCCTGGAGTGACTGGTACTGAGATTATTTTGTAGTAAATTTCAATTGATGGAATAACAACTTACTTTATTTCACGCTTAAATTTAATTTTGAACTTCAAATTATGTTCAGAAGAAGTAAGAAGTTGAAGGCAATCCTAGTAATGCCTCCTTTGATAAACTGATATTTTGAAGATTCTAAGCTCCATAGAAATTTTTTTATTGTGACAAATTGAAAAATGAAAATATACAGCAATGTTTATTGTCAGTTTTAAATGTAATTCCAACTTATAGTAATATGAAACATTGTGTCTAGTTTTCTAGGTATACTGAATTGGGAGGTGCATCTCCTCATAGACCAGTGGAAGATCTGGCCTTTGCAGTAGCTTGCTTTTTTGTTAAGGGTGGATCTTTTGTAAACTACTACATGGTATGATTTGCACATGATGAATTGGTTTGGCCTAGCATGTGACATTCATATATGGAAATTTCGACTACAATATGTGCTAATCTAATTTGTTTCTCTTCCAGTACCACAGAGGAACAAATTTTGGTCGTACTGCAGGAGGGCCTTTCATTGCAACCACTTATGACTATGATGCACCCATAGATGAATATGGTACATTTTATCTTGGATGTGATTAAATACTTTTTTGACAATCTTCACTTGAATTTGCTGCACAATATTGCACAATTGTGAGAAGTTTTTCCAGGATTTAAATTTCATTCTTAAGCAATTTATTAGGTTGTCAATTTGTTTGAAAAGGCAAGTGGATTCTGTGAATTTTCTTTTCTTGGGCCCAATGTGAAACAACTGCAATAAAAAGAGCATTGTCATAAAATTTAGAAAACAACAGAAAGATTGAGTTTTTGTTCTTTAGCTATGATGTGAATTTCTTCAAGGCTTATGCAATGCTTGCCTTTTCCTTCCAATTCCCATCTTTCTGAATAGTGAAAGGGATTTTGACCTTTGGAACACAACCTATTGCTTTTGACTGTTTATCTTTGGCAGGACTTATTAGGCAGCCAAAGTGGGGTAATATTAAGGAATTACACAAAGCCATAAAGCTTTGTGAGCCTGCTTTAGTTAGTGGCAATCCTGTTGTTACATCTCTTCGGAATTTCCAGCAAGTAAGCTTATTTGGATGCACTGTAGATATATGCATTCCATATAGAAGTAAAATAGAAAGGCTTATCCTACTTTTTTAAGAAGGATGCTCTGTGGGACAAAACTGACTTATCCATTGTCTGTTCAGGCTTATGTGTATTCTCTAGGGACAAGGAGCTAGAAATTGTGCAACATTTCTTGTAAATTATGATTCAAATTCCATTGCAAGAGTCATATTTAATGGTCAACACTTTAAAATAGCTCCATGGTCCGTTAACACTTTCCCTAATTGCAGAATTGTGGTTTTCAATACTGTAAAGGTGATAAACTTGAGCTATTAAAATTATGATTATTGTTTGTTTGTTTTTTAAAATGTTTTTTTTATATCAATCTCATAGGATCCATGCCCTTTTTTCTTTGTTATCCATTCTGAATTTAAGCTCACACAACTTATTAAAGTTGATGTGAAAATTTAAAGTACCTGGATGTTGATCCCTTTTGATGCAATCTGTTTATTTCAATTTGACCATAAACTAGCAAAATGGAAGTACATAATCTAGATTTAGGTTGCAATAACTGATTACGTGTACCAAACAATTAATCAAGGTCCCCACTGGTCCAACTAATAGTAGACAAATTATATGTGTACATGATATCTCAGAGAGCATTTGATAATAAAACATAAAATAAGGCATTTTGTTTCTAATATAGTTTTTCCCATTCCTTGTTTGCATGTATATTGTAGCATGTCCAATGCAAAAATATTATATTAATAGATCCTCTTGGGTAATGTGAAGGGATAATTTTCTCTGGATATAGTTGTGTGTTCTAATTATTGGTGTAACATTAAGTTTTCTAGTTCAGTGCACTGCTTTTCTACCTTCCATAGTAAGGTGTGCTTTTTTTTTTAAAATTTACATACTTCAATTATACCTGCCTTAGCAGGTATATTGTAATCAATTGCAAGTCAAACTCTTTTGACTTTGTATTAGTTGCTCTCTATCAAAAAAATTAAAATCTGTTTTGTAAAGTATAACTTAGGGATTTGTAAAATATTTTTTTTTTAATTTTGTTAAAAAACTATTTTGTAAACAACTTATTGGTGGATAGAAGATGTGTAAACTTTGGAATTTGGTATCTGGATTTGAGTTGACATGTGGAAACATGACATCATAATAATAAAATTAAAAAAATAAAAATTATATCCCATTGCCATCTGTTATAGCAAGTGGTACCATCGGACCAGCTGTTCTGGTTTTCTTCAGACCTCGGGTCATGAGACGAGGGTGCATTAGCTTGGCAATGTCATCCACAACAACTAAATCGGAGTCGAGGTAAATGATTCTCCCGAGGCATGACGGCAAGATATCGGCCAAGTAAGTGTGAGCGTAATTGAGTGGCTGATCCAGAGCCTGCCTAATTGAATACGATATCTTGTTCTTCACAATATTCTCATCAAAGTGATATAATATGAAGCGCAAGTATGGAAAAGTCACCTGAAGCGTAGCCTTGAGATCACGTTGGTGCTTGGACACCATGAAATGGAAGACTACATTCTCGGGACAAGTAGCATGTTGGAGAATCGATAGAATTTCGGAGACCAATCCTCTCAGATAAGTAGCGTCTAGCGTCATGGCTATATGCACGGACGTGCTATCACATAGCTCTGTATCATCATCTTCTTCTTCTTGAAGTTGAGAATAGCCTGATCTCCACGACGAAGGTGCCGAGACGATGCATTCTTTACCATTTCGAAATGCTGGAGCTTCTTGGAAAACCGGCAGGGTTGACGATCGGCATGGTATATGCAGCCGGTCTAGCAGAACGCTGGGAAGCTTAGCGAAACCAGGATCGTCTCTCACATAATTATTCAATTTAAAGTTAAATTTCATGTTCTGGATGATTCTAGTGGCCACCACTCTAGTCATGCTCAGTTGGATCGAAACCAGAATGCTTGCAAATAGAAAGAAAGAAAATGTTCTAGTCCTTTGAATTAGCATCTTTTCCATTAAAACATGGTTCAGAGGCTTCGATTGGCAAGCCCTAGATATGTGTCTAAACTCTATATAACCTGGAGGCACCAATGCTCCGTGCGGCTAGACATAGCCAATATTGAGGGAAAAGAAACGATCAGCATTCAGGATTCAAGATATTCAGGACTACATTAATAAATATCAATTTGAAAGAACACCAAAGAAGACAAAGATCCAACTCGTAAACTGTGGCTGAATCTGCTTGCCTGGCCTCGATATGAATGGCAGAGGACAATTGTGCACAAGAACAAGACGTAGGAACGCCAGGACAAACGCATATTGCACATCAAGTTACTGTAACCACAAAGTCCACAATGCTTGGGAAGTAGTGGTTGTTAGGTCCGCATTGCGACGAAACTAAATCTTATCACAGTTTTGCGTACAATGCAAAGGAAAGGAACGGAAAGCCAAGCATCACCGTCGACCGGTGAGCAGAGTAGAATTAGCGCGACAGAAATTCCTCTGCAAGCCAAGCAAATTAAGTGTACTTATCAATCTTTCATTCGATCTTTCCTACTACATGAAATCAAAACAACCTAATAACTTAGAACCTAACTTAAAGCCACGATTCCTGAGGAACCGGTAAAGCTGTGAGAAGGATGTATCAACAATCACATAGAACTTTATGCAGCAATTCTAACAATATACACAGAATTCCTACAATATACAACAACATTATCCATCTTTCTACATTAAATTAAAACCACCAGGTGAAACTTCTGCACACTGAGGTGTATCATACATGGTTAGCATGTGATCATCATCTTCCTCGACGAAACCATTGTTAAGGATCTTGACTGCTTCTCTATAGACCTGTGTGTTTTCATGAATTTGTAATGCCTCAATATTATCAAAGCCACCAGTGTCCTCAATTATGCTCACATATACATTAACTTCAAAGATGCCTTCATTCTTTTCAGTCTCGTCAGCTCTCAGTATTTTTTCTAGACCGTGAAGGCAGACTGTTATAGTACTTGAATCCTGGCAGGTTAGAAGATCACAAAGTGGCTTGATGCAACCCTAAATCGCAAGGTATCTGTAATAGAAAAGGGCTCATGTTATCGACCTTAAGATGATGGATGCAGAAAATTACACACGCGAAGAAATTAGAAAAGTTTCGTACTTTATTTGTTCCTCGCTTGCAGAAGCAATTGCATTTGAAACCGCCCATGCTACGTCTCTCTTTATATTGAATTCAGCATTTGCTAGTAGAGATAAAAGTGGGGGAAATATATTTGCATTGATCACAACCTGCAATGAAAATGAGTGCAGTCCATTAAAACAAAAGTGTGAGTTATGTTACACTGGAAATATGATAGTGGTAGCAAGTAACACTATAAATCCAAAACGATTCCCACCTGAAGTTGCTCTGTTGTTCCTGCAGTAACATTGGAGATTATCCAGCATGTATGTCCTATTACGGTTTTCTTTGTCCTCTTATTTGTGAGAAGATCCAAAAGGCAAGGGAGAACCTTATTGTCAATAACAACCTGCACACAACAAAATATAAGATAAATAATAAAGTAAATTGTGTTTGAACCTTATTGTCAATACCAACCTGCACACAATAAACAATAAAGTAAATCCAATTGGTTTGAATTTGGACTCTTTGTATTATGTCAGACAGTTTATCACAGCCGAAAATGCATTCAACAGATGCAAAATAACAAATGTATTGTATAATTATTTGGAAGAAGTGTGAAAAATGTTTGAAGTAACACCTGAGTTTGCACATCATCGCCAGTGACAAGATTTCCCACTGCCTTTAAAGCAGGAGTAACAACAAATGGTGAAGAATTCCTGTGAACAGTTCATTTTGATTAATACACTGAGGACCTTATGTATAAAATTATAGTGACGTTGGAATTTAAAAATTAACATAAACTGAACTTAACACCAAATTTAAATTAACCATGAAACTATATGTATTAAGTTACTTATAAATACTAAGTGCTTATATTTATTGAGTTATATATAAATACCAAGAGTGCTTATATTTATGTGCGTATCATGATACTCACGACAGAAGCTCCACCAGCTTTGGGCAAATGCCAGCGTCAATTATTCCTTGAATATTCTCATTGGGGCCATTAGAAATATATGATAGATCCCAGCATGCAGATGCCAATACTTCCTCTTCTTCTATATGGAGAAGCCACTCCAGGGTAGGCAATGCATATTTCACCTAAAATTGATAAACAAAAGGCAGAAACTCTTGATGCTATTAAATTTTAACTCTGATCATATATTTCCATGTTTAACTTTGTAAGACATGGAGTACTACAACATGCATAGATTTCCCACCCAGTGACACACACTTGAAATTTTACCATATAATTAAAAGTTATTAAACGCCCAATCATTGTAAAAAATAGTCAAATCTACCAATCACAAAGAGCTAGAGCTAGATAATAAAATGGATTCTTCTTACCTGATGAAATTGAGGTTGGGGTTTCCCACTAGAAAAGTTTGAGAGAGTCCATGTAGCTATTCTGATCATTGAAATTGTTACATTCTTCTGAAACTGGGCAAGCACATGCCATAATGCTCCATGAGCGAGTACCATATCCCTATATTTTGCAGAGTCTCCAGTAATATTTCCCAAAGCCCAAATAGCCTTATAGCAACAGCAGTTGAACTCAAAGTGAGAAGTAGTTTTATTGTTGAAATTCAAATGCATAGAAGATAGTAATATAATTGACAAAATTATGTACATGTTCTCGAAGATCATCATCCACAGACGTAAGAAGCTCCACAAATAATGGCAGTGCTCCACAGTAAATTACAAGCTTTGTATGTTCATTGTTTCCCGATACTATAATTGTCAAAGCCCAAGATGCCTCTAACTGTATTATCATTTATGATAACAAGCTATCAACTATCACAACAATAATTCTAAAATAACTAGCTATAATCAACTCTCTGGACCCAAACGAGATCGAACCTCTCCACTGAATTATTTATTTTATCATATTTATAAATCAATATAGCAATTGCATTTTACCTGAAGCTGAGGCATATCCGCCCTCCTGAGAATATCGATAAGAAGGGGAACTACACCGGATTCGACGACAGCATCGATTGGAGGATTACTTTCTACATAAAGAAGACATTAGTAAGGATTGACATAAAATTATGATCTGTTTTCCATTTCTGATACACAAAATTATCGTAGGTGAATAGTAGCACGGAAAAGAATCTGACCAATGCTTAACAATTCTCGTAGATGAATAAAAGAGGCCTCCTTTGCTTGAATGTCATTAGAAGCAAGCGCGAAAACAACTGCTGGCAAAGACTGTAACTGCACCGAAAATAACAGATGGGAATTATATTCATACAAATTATTGTTAAGTATTTGCGTATGTAGTAACTTAGTAAGGATGATAGTGGTGGTAAACTCCTAGTGAACATATATTTCTAATCAAAGAAAATTTACCTTTTCATCAAGGGAAATCCTTTGATCATATCCACTCGAGGGCTGAGAATTCAGGGCTTCTCTACGTTTTTCGAGTAGAGTTTCCTCCCTTTTAGACTTTTGAATCTCCACCATGTTTTCCTCTCGCTTGCTACAGGCCTCTACTAAATTGACTGCCACCTTGTAACATTGCTTCCGAGCATCGACTCTATAAGTACTTGCTCATAAGAGAGGAAAGGATTGACATTCACAACAACCGCATAAGTCTTAGCATTGGTTCTATAAGTACTGGCTCATAAAGAGGAAAGGATTGACATTC
>LPNX010438371.1:13477-85319 GCA_001517045.1 Pseudotsuga menziesii
CTTACAATAGGATCTATTTCAATGCTGGTTATCTTGTTTTCATAGGTTGAGATACAAACATCACAAATGAAAATGGCACTTATTGGAGGGTTTGATTGGGAATCTATTGATGAAAATATTGCCTCTTTTGAAGACATTTCCATCACTTTAGTGGGTTTTCTAGAGCATATAAACATTACAAGGGATAATAATGATTACTTGTGGTACATAACAAGGTGAGACATCGCACTTTCCTTATCTTGTTTTCTCATTGCAATTTTTCCCTGACTGATGCCAATTAGTGCGGTCAAAGTTGAAAATTTTAGAGGAATTTCCTTGTGAAAGGGCATGCTTGGATTTGAATTGTGTAAAATTTTTAGTTTGCACTTCCAGATTGTATGTTAAGGTTGCTACATTTGATTCTTTAGCTAAAAACCATGGTATGGTTTCTTCTTTGTTAAGATAGATAACTGTATCCCTGAGATTTTGCATCTTTCTCCTTTCCTATATCGAATTGTTCCCTGTTGATTTCATTATTAATGTTCATTTATCATACTTGCATTGGCCCATATCCATTAAATGTGTGAAACTCAAAAAGTAAAAATTATTGAGACCTTTTTGAGAGAAGAGAAGTACTAAGGTGAATCAAAGGGTTCATAAAATTTGTTGTTACCTTCCCATGCAACTATATGGTTTTATAATTTGACCAAAAAATATGTAATCTATCCTAGTTGCAATTGTATTAGTGTTGTGGTTTTCAACATTATGCCAACAAGATTGATAGGTGTGGTGTTTGATGGTGCTCAGTTTATTAAGCTCTGATTTAAATGCAACGTTTTAATTCATAGGCATGTATTTCTAGACACTAATTAAATTGTCTCTTGGGTAGTGTGGAAGGTGATGGAGATGAACCCTTTATAAAGAATGGTGGTCTCCCAGTTCTTACTATACAGTCAGCAGGTCATGCGTTACATGTCTTCATAAATGGTGATCTCACAGGTATTTGTTCATTCAACATAAAACCTTGGGTATAATTTTACACTTCTCAACTTGTTGCTGTGTTGAGGTTCATATCGACGAGTAACTGGAAATTCTTGTTTATGACAGTGATGCTTTTTTCTAGATTAAAGAGGAGTAGGGAGAATTTAGGGCTATACTTATTCCAAGGTTATGCAAATTGGGTTTAAAGTTTCTCTGGATGCTTGCAAGGAGTTAGTATGGAAGCATAGAGAATCCAAAACTAAGGTTTTCATCTCGTGTTAACTTGTTAAGCTAAATATTGGAACAAACAAGATTTCTCGCTTGAGTATGCATGTTGGTCTATAGATTAGCTTCAAAACCTGTTATGTTGTTTCTTGTGTTCCATGCCTTGTAATTTTTGTTGGGGAGATATCAAACAAGTGAGAAAATCCAACTTGTTGGGGAGATAGTTAGATTTAGATTGTTGGTTGTTTAATAGGGAAATCTGCAGATGCACTGTGTATAATTACTTCTTAGTGTTACACTTCTCCTCTGAAGTCATTCTAAAGAGTTTATCTGTTTGTGGTTAAAGAATATTGGGCCCCATTTTGAGATGGAAAATGCAGGAGTCCTGGGTCCAATAACCCTGAGTGGTTTCAAGGATGGAATAAGGGACTTGTCCTTGCAAAGGTGGTCATATCAGGTTAGGGCCATTTTAACTAGAATATTTCCTCTTTTGTTATTTTCTTATATTTTAGATGATATTTTTTTGAACTAAAACACAAGCATAGTTATAGTAGGAGTACATGGATACATAAATCACGAATCAAGACCAAAAATAATTTGTCATTGATTAGATGCCTGGAAAAATGAAGAAAAGCTATTTTTAAGGAGAGTATGTTCTTATACAATGTCATGCCATCCCCTTCATCAGTTTTTGTTTTACATTTCCTAACTTATGTCTCTGTTTATCCCACCAATCCTAGATTGTTTTCTGCATTTCCACATTTTGAAATGACATTTCAGGAGAAATATAGAAACATAAAAAATCAGTTGTTCAAATTAAACTCTGTTGGAATATTTAGGATCATAATTTGGCAATGGTAGATAACTTGCCACTGTTACAGCAGTATCTGATTTCTTCTTAGGTATTTTTTGTGACAATGAACACATGGAATCCCTTTTCTTGATTTCCCAAGCTCCCCTGCTATTGAAATGGACCAAAACTTACACTAAGTTAACACATTCTTACTGATGTGGAAACATTCTTTTTGAAATGTAGTGCTAGGAGTATTGCTACACCACTTCTTTCTTCCTTGCTCTCCTAGTGAAAGTATTATTCTAACTCAAGTGACTTGTAGTGTTTCCCTCATAGGAAAACTGTCTTCAACTTCTAAATAACATGGGATATGTAAAGTGCTATTTTCTACCGAGTCATTCGACTGTTAGTCTATAGGGTTGTGCTAACTATAATACAAAATTGAATTTCTTATAATTCATGCCTTTTTTTGTTACGGTTGAGTAAGACATAGAGTGGGTTATTGTCAATGTTGCAAAAATTGTGTATGACAATAAATTGACAAATGTTTGAAAAATAAAAGTTAGAAAAATGGAAGATATGGACAAAAGGTCACAAAAATATGCAAAAAAAGGATTTGTTGTTTTCTCAAATTGTAGATTCTGGTAACATTGGTTGTTATTGGGATTTGCTTATTGTTTAGGGTAAAAGTCCTTTGACAGGTTGGAATTTCATTTCTTTGCCACAATTTCTATCCTTCAGAGAAAAATAGATTTCACCTTTTGATAAGAGCGAGGATGAGGTCCTGGACATCCTACTATGGCTTCCTTCATTTGTGTGACACATCTGATGAAAAATATTAATATGTGAGAACGTCCAAAAAATTAGTCTTTCGGAAGAGGGATTAATATATGAGAACGTCCTAAAAGTTTAATCTGTCCCAATTTTATTGATATTGTTAAAGGATATTTAAGTCCTAAGAGGACCACCCTAATCTTGATATAAATTGACAATTCTAGGCTCATTTTGTCATGGTCAACTTTTCATTTTTCTTCAACCATCAACTAGAGAAACTTAGTTTTTATCAAAGATGGGAAGCACCAACAAGTTCTATTTTATAGTAGTATATTGAGGACATCATTTATCGTTGTTTTTTTCTATTGAGGATATTGCAAAGTTCTTATTATGAAACTATTTGGGTCTTGTAATTTTTTGAATTATTTTATGTGACATTTTGTCTTTTGCCATTTAGATTTGTCTAGTGTTGAAATTAGTTGATTTTACTCACATTAGCAGTCACACCATTATGAATTGTACTATATTCTAGAGACACCTTCCAAATAATTTTTAGGTTAGGTTGTAAAGTGAGTTTTAAAATTTTATCTGGTAAAACTCATAGAGGTTATTGAGATATGCATATTATATATAGAATGAATTATTTGGATTTCACGTGCATTCAAGAAAGTACTCATAGACCTTATATCTCTTCAAAAAATATATGGTTTTGATGTGCCTTTGGAACATTAAAAATAGTTACTTTTTAGAATTTTCATTAAGAGCCCCATTGAAGAAACAATATGTTCAACATTAAAAGCAACGGTGTTTGGTTTTATACTTGTCGTTAAACATAAGTTTGAACCAAACAAAGTTATGGGAAGAAAATCCTATTAAACTTGGGATTTCTCCAAAAGTTGAGATTTATGAGCACAAAGCAACTGTGAACATTCTTGAAGAAGAAAATATTGTCTAGGTGTAGAAGTGCAGCCCTAGTATTGGCTATTTGTATTAAATAGTATAGACACCTTCCAGGCCATTTTAATGTTAGGTTGTAAAGTGAATTTTAAAATTTCATCTGGTGAAACTCATAAAGCTTATGCAGCTATGCAGAATACATATAACATCCATTCTTTCAGTTTTATGTCCTTCAAAACTGAAAATCATAGAGGTTAATTTAACTTCACATTTCTAATGATGAGCATTTGTTTGAGTTGATATGCTTTCACGTAGCTCAAACTGTATAAGTTCACCTTTCCATGACAATTTGTCAATCATAGGTCTACTATATTGCCTGAGGGTTTCCTTTTGTATAGTTTCTCGTATGATCACTATTTTCTATAGAAAAATAATAGGTCAAGTAGAGTCGTTCATCTTAACTCATAGCTTCTTGTGATGCATATTTGAGAAAATGGCAGGCATAGGTAGCCAATCAATGTACTTGTGACATTTTGTACCATAGTTTCTCATTCATTGAGTAAATATTGTATGAAATGTCTTTAGTCATAGCTTCTTCTTATGGATATTTGAGATAATGGCTAGTATAGGAAACCAATAAATGTACTTATGAAATTTTTGTACCATAGACTCATTTATTAATTAAATGCTTGTCCTTAATAACATTGGCCATGGATGATAACAACTTTTTTTCCCTTGATTTTGAAACATTTGTGATTTGAGAAGTGATCACTATAACTGTCTGAGGAGAAAAGGAAAGGGGTCAAGGTTCAATTATGTTTTCGTATTATTTGAGAACATAAACCATCTAACATTTAATATCAATATGTTTAATGTTGAATTTGATTGAAATTATATCTTAACATGTGATTGAAAATGGCCTATTCTTTTGTTAGATTGTTTATCTTTTAATTATTTTTTTTGTAATTAATCGAAAGCATTATTTAGATGGGTTTATTTGAATTTCATTGTTATGAATTATATTTTTGTGTTATCAAGATGTTGCGATATCATTATAGAATCCTACTTCATTGTGAATTCCGCCAACAATATATTGTTGTGCTCATGGGTATTTACTATAGATAGTGGGAGTATAGTGTTTTCACTTGCATGGTTTTATGTTACCATTCATCTCCTCGTTTTATATATTTATATAGTATTTTATAGTAGCCTTTTTTTTGGTGGCACATTATCCATTTTGGATCTTCTCCTTATACAGTGATGATAAAGATATATGGAACACACCTGACGATATACCTTGAGAGATAAAATATTAAATTCCTTGGTTCTGTTGGTCCTGTAGGTAAAAGGGGTTGTCTCCCCACCTTTATGGTACACCTTGGTCTTGTGGGTATAGGGATTTTCTTACCACCTTGTTGTGACCCTTAGTTGACTTATGGTACTTTTGGTACTAGAAACCTTATTGTTTTTGGTACCATGACATATTTTATATGATGACCTAACCTTATTGTTTTTATTGTTGTTATTTATGTGACCATTTTGACCTTTGGTACCCTATACTAAGTCAACCTCTTTTTATTTTATTGGTAACCATCCTAAAAGTTGGGTTTGAAGAAAACCCCTTAGGAGTCCTTTAAAGTTATAAAAACAAGTCATATCCTTCATTATGAATCCATCCAAGAAGATACATATCATCTCTAATCTTTTTGTTTGGCGTGAAGGAGTATGTTTCTAGGGTTTCATTGCTTCATCCCCGAGTTAACAAATCTGAGTTTAAGGGTTTGTTTGTGCTCCCTTATTTGTTGAATCGTGAGTTGTGTTGAGTTGTGACAACATGCATATGACCCGTGGACTATGTGCTGTCTCTCATGTTGAGCTGTGACCTTATGCATTTGACTCATGGAATGTGTGGTGTCTCTCATGCTGTCATGTTGGGTTGTGACTTTATGAAGCTACCCGTGACTGTATTAGGTTGATCCAAGACCATTTTTTTGCTGAAAATATAGGTTGTGCTCATTTCTATGGGCTAATCTTGTACTGTTATCTTTGGCGTCATCCCTATGGGAATGCTAAACCTTATTTTTTACTGTGTAAGGTCTATCCTAATGGATTGCGGCTATGTATGATCTGTCCTAGATGGGCCAAGGACTGTGATGACCTCCCTCATTCATAAAGTGGAATGTGGTAACCTATCCTAGATAGGTCGTGGCTAATTTGACCTTACCTTTCTAGACATGACTTAATGTGTTTTGATGAAGATAAAGCATCTTAGTTTCCTTGATGAAAATGACAGGTTATGCTAAATACATAGATTCATTTAGTGGAGCTTTCAAAAGCTAGTCATTTTGGATAAAATATACAAAGGATCATTTGCAAGTTATACAACTTGGGATTAGAATTCATTGATATATTATTCATTTCTTCGTTGATGTGATGTCAATGCTTGTTATATCAAGTTGGTTTGGATTTCTTTGCTTGTAAATTATTTTGATCTTGATTTGTATATCCAATATGTTGCAATAATTATTCTCTTTGGGTTTCAAGATTAGCTTCATTTACCAATGTCAATTTCACTTTGACGTAAATGTCATATACATTGCATAGAAAAGTGATAATAGAAATACTTGAGGTCTACATAAAGTTGGACTTTTTCTTTCAATATAAAAATTTTCATGATATGAAATGTGTCTCACATTAAAGTGATTTGCGTGAATTGAACACAATAATGACCTTAATTGTCTAGTGGAGGCTAAGATCGAGCATAATGTCTGATTTTATTATTTATCGGTTTGTCAAGATTCAGGTCCCCACATGTCCGTTGGATCATTAAGGGACGAGATAACAAGTGGAGTCCCCACTTGCCCTGAATCTAGTCAGTGCAGTTGTGTTTCACTGACACCTTCTTGGTGTGACTTGTGAGTCTACATGTTCTGTTGATGATGATGTGATTCATGTTATTTGACTAATGTTGTTGTTCTTTTATTTTGACAATATTCTATGAATCAGTGAAAGATTCGCCAGTTTTTACAATTTTTTATAATGAAGTTAAATATTCGCCAAGTTTTTACAACATTATATAATAAAATGAAAGATTTGCCAAGATTTTAGGACATTATATAATAAAATGAAAGATTCACCAAAAATTTACAACATTATATAATAAAATGCAAGATTCACTAATTTTTTATATATACATATTATATTATTGATAAAACCGCCTTCAAATTTTCCTATATATAGGAGAGATTCGCCTAATTTTTATACATATAAATCTAGGGGGGGTTCTTAAAATAATTTATGTTTGTGACCATAGTTTTTACACTTATAGCAGTGACCATGGAACCTTATAGGATATCTCTGAGCAATAACTTCTCTTAATTCTTGATGATCATGGGATATTCTGAGAATACATGTATTACTATTAGCATTTTCTTCTTTTACTATAGATATTTTACTTTCTTCGATGTTCTTCTCGATCTTTGAATTTGTCGTTAACCGAGTAGTTGCTTTTTCCAGGTATTCCTTTAGGGAGAGGATCTTAAATTCTTGCTTTCAAAAATTTTCTATTTTTTCTTGGAGTTGTCTTGTTATATCTTCTTCTATCTTCTACCTGTTTGTTCATAGAAAAGATATTGTCCTCCATATTTCCTTTTGAATTCAGATCATCCTCATGGAATTTTTGCAGTTGACCTTGTAGTATATTATTCTCCTTTCTTAGTTCTAAGAGATCCTTTTCAAATTCAAAGTTTGTCAGACATACCTTATGTAACTCTACCTTCAAGGATTTGTATTCAAGTTCTTGTTTTCTTTTTAACTTCTCTTCCAATATTTCTTTAGCCTTATAAGTACTTATCTCACCATCTTTTTCTTGTAGCTTGTAGATCAATTCTTTTTCCTTATCTTCTAGTAGTTTTTTGAGCTTGACAATTCTTCTGAGTGCTTTTCAATTTTTGTAGCTGAATTCTCAAGTTTGTATTTCAAAGAGTTGGATATAGCTTCTTTGTTTCTTATGGCTTCTTCAACTTGAAGTTTTAGATCAATTATGGTTTGTGTGGCCTTCTTAGATTCTTCTTGATTCCTCTTCTCAGATTTATCCAATTGCTCCTGCAATACCTCATTCTGTTCACAAAGATTTTTCACTTCTTGCGAAGCATTAGTAATTTCATTGTCTATCATAGTATATGTTAGATTTCTGTCACTTATCAGAGAGAAAGGATTTTCATCACAATATAGAGTATTGCATTCTATGAATTCAAAATGGCTATTATCTTCTATACTTGATAAACATATTTATTTAAAACCATTACAAATAGAGTGTTCAGGGGACTTACCTTCATACTTACTTGGATCTTGTACTGACATTTTAATGGGAATGTCTTCTGCTTCTTGTTCTTCATCTGAGTTTAGCTATTGTATTTTGAACGACAATTCTTCAGCTAAGTTGCACTATCCTATTTTCACCTTTTGGAGATATGTTAGATCTTCAAGCATTAATTCCATAACCTCTTCTTCTTGTGCTTTATTGGAGTAGAGTTCGTTTTAATCTAAGCCATAGTTCCTTAGCTGAGCTACACTTCCCTATCTTCTTCTTTTGGATATCTGTTATGCCTTCAAGAATGGCTTCCATAGCCATAGAATTATTTTTCTTTGCTTAGTTCTAAGTTGTTGTTTTCAATTTCTTTGAAGGAGTATATCCAATAAGAATCGATTGCCATACATCAATTCCTTCTAACTCAATATAAACATGCACTCTTCTTTTCTAGTTGTAGTAATTTGTTCCACAAAAAAATGGTACTCCATTCACTGAGAACCCCATGGTGTGTCAAGGATCTACTTCAAGTTGGTAAGGCTTTCTTGTGAATACCCGCTTTGAAACCAATTGTTGGAAACATGAAGCACACAGAAAGGGGGGGGTGAATATGTGTGTGCAGATTTTATTCAACTTTAACAATCAACCACTTATTCAATATTATGCATTATTACATTATCATTATATCATCATCAACATTGTTATCATCACATAGAAAGCATAGCAACACAGTACACAAGATTTTTACGTGGAAACCCAAGTAATGGGGGGAAAACCATGGAAGCCTTTTTAAAATAGTTTTCTAGAAATGACTGGAAGGAGGCAACAACCCCCTTATTACAAAGACATCAATTTTCCACCTTCAACTAGAAGGAGGCTATGACCACCTGATTTACAGGCTTCAACCTGAAGGAAACTACCAATCCCTAGTTTTTCGGCTATAACCGAAAGGATGCTATGACCTCCTTTCCTTGCCCCATCCTGCCACCCTGATAAGAAGATAGAAACTATTAAATCACAACTGCACTAATCCTATGGACCTGCTAATCAACACCTATATTACAATGCACAATCTATACCACACTACACAACCTGTACCACACTGCTCAACCTGTACCACAATACAAAACCTATACCACACTGCTCAACATATACCACACCGTACAACCTACACCATACTGCACAACCAATTACACTACTAACCACTGCTCATCATCTTATCACTACTCATCAACTGATCACTATCCACTGTATCACATTGCTTGTCAACCTTTCCAATAAATCTGTACCAATCAATTTGTTTCTCACATAAACCAACTCAATCAATCTGAGTCTACACACCAAAATCAGTCCACCTAGGCCAAACCAACTTCTCATACAACTCAACCAATCTGAGTCAAAACAACTGCACATAAGGAAACTTGTGCCAATCTTTCCTAACTAAACCAACCTATACCAATATGCTTGTGTACCCGTGCCAAATCAATCATATACTTGTGTTAACCTAATCAAATGCTTTGATAGTCAACCGACTCTTCTTACTTGGCCTAGTTCATCAAGTAAGAGACACATTTGAGCAACCAAGATACTTCACATACGGTTAAGCAAACTTTGTCCAAACACACTCAAGGCACCACAACCAACCTCAATCACAGTCAAGGAATACTTGAGAGTTAAACATGATATACTTCAACCAAATAACCTCAGCCAAGAAATAAAAGACTTAACCAACTATGTCAAACTCAATCAATATCATAAACTATTATACACAAAAGGAATTTTCACTCTACTCAAATCAAGTCAACAAATTAAACAAATATCAAGCAAATAGTCACATACAACACTGTCAAAGTTTGTCATTAACAATCAATAACAATCCAACTCCACTTAGGTCAAAGACACAATTATAACCACATTTCAAACTAGTTTTCAAAGAAAACATTTAGGTTGATCAAAGAAATAACTCATAATATCTACTACTTACGTGTCAACTTCTCATTCAATACTACACTTATACAACAATCAAGATAAACACCAAGATCTATGCCAACAACATTCAAGATAATCATCCAGATCGATATCAAGAACACATCAATATATATGCCAATATAAACATCACCATAACCTCCATAACATATTGGATTACTTCAAAGAGATATACCAATATATAGCCTCACATACTAAGATAGAAGATGAAATCTATCCATGAGAGACATGTGTCATTACAAGAGAAACCATGAAGCATGAACCATACCTTATTGAAGATCACAATATGAAGAAAAAATAGAAAAAATAAAATAAACTCTAGATCCTGCCTTCACATATCCCTCGTAACAATATTTCCAATGAGCCAATAATTTTGTAATTCCGATTCCGTATGAGAAAGTTATGCCAATTTTAGTGAAGATGTCGAGAAATATTTCTGTCACAAATTTTCACACTGTTGTCCAAGAGTTGTGAAATTCCTAAGAGAATTGAAGATGAAAAAATGAAACGTTTGATATTCTATTTATATAGATTGTGGACAAAAATTATTACCTTGGGCCGACATGCAATTAAAAATTAAAAATAATTAAATTCTCTTTTGTTTGGTCGGCTCACCCAAAAAGGTGGGGTACCCTAACTTCAAAAATCGTTATCTCTTCAACCGTAAGGAGTTAGAAGATGCTCCACATATCAACGAAAATGTATTGAAGAGGAATATATCCCTATGATGGGTTTATGTGCAAATTATTGGTCTAATGCCCTTAAATTATTCAAATTGTACAGGACATCAAAAACCCCACACATGAGGGTGCCAAAGACCATACCACCAACTACAAGAGTTTCAAAGTCTTCTTCAAAGTATTATTCAACATATCAAGGAACGTATGTGGGCTCTACCTCCATCTACATCCCAATAGCCATATAACCACAAATAGGACCATACATCATCATGGTTCAAGGTCTCCATATCATTAAAAACATATCCAATGCTTATGTTAAGACTGAATATTGTTCCTAGTCTATGTGTGTTATTTTTTAAATATTTATTTCCTATTACTTTTCATTTTTGGTTTGGTTTGAAGTTTCATAGTGATAAATACATTTTGTTTGATTTTATGGTGATAGTTGTTTTGATTTATTTCCTTTTATTTGTTTTAAAGTTTTCCTTTAGCTTATTAGGGGTTATATATCTTTAAGTCTGAAAAAACTTATATTAAAATCTATTCTAATGTTTATATTTAAGATCTAACCCTCATTTTTGAGTCCTTTGTCAAATATTTTCATGAGGAGATTCCTGTAGCAGTTCCGTTTTTCTTGTTTTTTTCATTATCATTGGGAGAATATTACGAGGTGATGGAAATGAATTATGGAAAAACAAAAGAGGTTTTTGTCCAAAACAGACTCATACACAAAAACCTCTCTCGTTTTTGCAATAGCTATTATTGTTTGAGATATTCGAATTCATCTTTGTGGCCTATTTTTCAGGGTTTGAATTATTTAATTGTTTCTTGTTTTAGTTACAAATTTCCACCAGGTATTTCGATTAATTCAAGGGGAATTTAAAAAAAAAGAAGATATTTTTGTTCATAACAGAATCATTTAAGAAAAACTCTCTCAGGTTTTGCACAGGTGTCTCGGATCGAGATATATGAAAGTGTTTTTGAGACCCAAATTTTAAGAAATTCGCCAAATTTCCCCAAATCCGATTTGCTATTTTTGGGTTAATTGTATTTAAAATTTTTGAGTTAGCATGTAAATAATTGATGTAACTGTTTCAAATTTCGACCTAGAATGTAGTTATGGAATTACTTTACCTTTTTATTGATAAAAGGAAGACAAACATACAGTTTAGTGGTTCGAATTTTGATTCAATGAGAGGCTTTTTGAGCTGTGATATCTCAAGCTAGCAGTTATAACTCTTATTTAAGTTAATGACCATATTGATTATATATAAACTGATAAGCCTTTTTCCCTATCATGTTGTTTCATTTTTTATCTGGTTGATTGCTCAGTCTGCAATTTCATTTCTTGTTTAAAGGTTTTATTCATGTGAATGCTTGTAGCCTGTGGGTGGAATTAGTATTTCATGTGTAATGTTTATGGTTTATTGGGATTTGTTTGATCCTTAGTTTATTTAACTTATGCATGATTCAGTTCTGTATTGGCTTGTGAATGTTTATTACCCATGAGAGACATGTGTCATTACAAGAGAAACCATGAAGCATGAACCATACCTTATTGAAGATTACAATATGAATAAAAAATAGAAAAAAAAAGAAACTCTAGATCCTGCCATCACATATCCCTCATAACAAGCTTTCCAATGATCCAATAATTTTGTAATTCTGATTTCGTATGAGAAAGTTATGCCAATTTTAGTGAAGATGCTGAGAAATATTTCAGTCACAAATTTCCGCACTGTTCTCCAAGAGTTGCGAAATTCCTAAGAGAATTGAAGATGAAACAATGAAATGCTTGATATTCTATTTATATAGGCTGTGGAGAAAAATTATTACCTTGAGCTGACATGCAATTAAAAATTACAAATAATTAAATTATCTTTTGTTTGGTCGGCTCACCAAAAAATGTGGGGTACCCTAACTTCAAAAATTCAGATCTCTTCAACCGTAAGGAGTTAGAAGATGATCCACATATCAACGAAAATGTATTGAAGAGGAATATATACCTATGATGGGTTTATGTGCAAATTATTGGTCTAATTCCCTTAAATTCTTAAATTTGTACAGGACATCAAAAACCCCACACATGAGGGTGCCAAAGACCATACCACCAACTACCAGAGTTTCAAAGTCTTATTCAAAGTATTCTTCAACATATCAAGGCACATATGTGGACTATACCTCCATCTACATCCAAATATCCATATAACCACAGATAGGACCATACATCATCAGGGTTCAAGGTCTCCATATCATTAAAAACATATCCAGTTGTTCCACTATATATATTCATCACCATAAGAGTACCAACACACCAAAAGAGGGGTATAAATACCTCACCACTAGTTTGCAACACCTTATGGGCTTCATATGCATGATCACAAGGATACTACATGAAAATGGACATATAGATTCCAAAGAACATCAAACCACCATATATGTGGGTTCAATACCTAAACTTTAGAGGACACCAAGTGCCCCATAATAATGGGTTCCAACATACCACCATAAGTGTGGGTTCCAAGACCTAAGTATCCACATGTAAGAGGATTGATATATAATCTTGTGGACTCAAGGACCCCACAAGAACTTAAAAAATCAAGACTATCCAATGCAAAGAATTGGATTCACCATCAACACATCAAGGACTTTACACACATGAACCACATCATCCATCCAACAACCAATCAAGGGACCAAAGCAAGTACAAGCATAACAAGCAACATAGAGACTAGTAACCAAAGACCAACCATGAGTAAGGAACTCGACAATGGACTAAAATGGGACCGAGATACAACTTAGGGGCACTTGAGCAAGTCAATGGGTAACTAGGGATTTTGTCATTGTTCTAAGGCCTCCATGGGCTTCAAGCTTGGGCTTGGACAAGGTCAAAAGGGATCCTTTGAAACAAACAACCACAAATAAACACTAACCCTCAGGGGATCCATAGGGGGCACCAAGGACTCAACAATTGGAATTAATGACCATACACTGTTGGCATCAATGGAAACTTAATCAACAATTCTCACAAGCATGCACAAGGAAAATAGAGAGAATAATAATGAGACTGAATACAAGAGAAGAATATAGATTGAATATTAATCAAATGAATTGATGATTATTACAATATTAATAAATCCTTATAAAGGAAAATTTAGTTGCTAGAAGACAACTCATGCTAGTTCATAAAGCAGACTTACTAAAACAGGATAAAACCCTATAGGTGACTAAAGCACTTTCCAAATCTGTCAAGGACCTCACGAATTGGATGAATAATAAGTGAGTTGTCATGAGTGATGGAAACAAATTATAATCATGGAATCTGGAGAAAAAATCATGGAGGATGGGTTGGCAAAAAAATATAGTAGTTTCCTAGTTGACTAGCTTTACCTTATCCACTGAAAGACAATAATAAAGCAAGATAAAGAAAAAATATGTAGGAAGGCACAATTATTGAATCTGGAAGTCAATAAAGTAGGTAGTATCTAACTAGAATCAAGATAAAGATGCTCCCGAGGTATATATGGAAAGTGTTGATCAAGTGGTGCAAGTGGATGTCAACTATCTAGGCTAGTGGATAGGAAATTAATAAAAATGATTAAATATTGTTATCCTAAGTATGGAGTGCGTTTATAATATTCCAAAAAATTGATCATTTTTACAATGAAAAGGGACCCATATAAATAGGTCCTCATGGTGACTATTCACCCAAATGAGGTGTCTCTTAATCACGTTAACTATTAATGACCATATTAAATGTACAACACATTTTCACTCCATTAACAACTGTGGTCATTTTGAGCATTTGGTTTAAAAAATAAGTTAGGGAAAGCTTTAAAAAAAGATGTTGTTGAAACCAATAACATGAAATTTCCATGACAATGAAGATAATACAACTAACCTCTCACATGCAGTTGATTTTTGGGAAATAATGCATCCCTTCGTGTCTTTGTTCATGCAACTATGAAGTACAATGAACCTTCAATGCAACTAGCATGGTGCATGTATATATGCAGGAAAAATTCTACATACATGAAGAAAAACTCCTCCATACATGCATAAAAACTCCTTAATGAGAATATCGTCCTCGATAAGCAAATCAACAATGCAAAAAAACTAAGCAAAACGTCCTCCATTCTTGATAAGCAAATCAACCATTTGAAATCAAATCAACACAACTTGAATTTGAATTGTTGCATGCGTGAACAATTAAAATCGATTTATCCTCTATCCTATGTGACGAGATTGAAACACTGCATTTCAATTATATAAACTCATTTGTTAAAACCTGGGGGGGTTTGATTTCTCATCTAAACACAAAATTTGACCTGTGTTGTTCACCGGAAAAGTGGTTGAAACTTGTTGGACCTAGGAAAAGTTATGAAGAATTCAGGTAGAATTTTGCTCAGGAAGATAAAGAATCCAGTCCCAAGATAATTTGCGATGAAAGAGAAGATGCAACGGAAGAGAATATGTGGCATAAGAGAAGATGCGACACAAGAGAAGATATGACTCAAGAGGAGTTGCAGCGAAAGAGCGGCCACGATGAAAATATTGGCGCTAAGAGAAGCCATGAATGAAGGAAATAGGACAGAAGAAGAGAAAAGTGGTTGAAAATGACAGTTTGACTGATCATGGGTAAGGAGATAATTAGAATAAATCACGCTTTTGGTAATAAAGCATAAATTTATTTAGGGCCGATAGTGCCTATTTTTTGTTGTAACTGAATGCACAAGAATATAAATGAAATCCTGTCGGCTAATAGAAAAGGGGAGGTTGATTAGGACAGGCAAAATCCTATAAAAGGGTGAACCCAAGATGTGTACAAGGATGATGTTTCTTGTTTGGTTGATCATTAGTAGGTTGAGAAGAGAATAAGAGAAAGTTGTTTTATCTAAGAGAACCGATCCAGGCTATGTGTGAATAGAATGTTAGGAGAAGTAGAGGAGAAGTACTTAGGCCTGAAATTAGAGAGCATGCAAGGAGAGAAGTCTATATAAGTTGTAAATAATACTTTGAAAAAAGTCTGCAAGCTGAGTGCGCAGATAGAAGGTGCTAACATATTTCTTATTCCATATGAAGAGCGCCTTTGTGGTTTTTCCCATATGGCTTTCCATGTTAACAATTGTCTATGAATATATTGATTGATGTGTTTATGTCAAATGTATGCATATTGTGAATAAGTAGATATGAATGTGTTGCATCCCTTTTGTTTATGAATAATATCATGTATGTATATGACACACTTCTTATTGAATGAATATATGATATGGACTTCATGTTAAATGTTGCAAGATGTGTCGAATTTTAAATAACCTATTAGCTTGAATGAATAGTCAAGGGATAATAAGTATAAACCATGGATTCAGTTGAGCACTGTAATAAGGAACAAAAAGAGTAGAAATCCCCACCAGACTGCAAAAACCTGGTTCTGGCAGTTCCCCATAAGGATAGCTTGGGCGAGACTGCATCTGCGTCGTAGGTGCTGCCAGTTGGGCCTTTCTCTGTCAAGCTGATATCTATATCTTTGTTGATGACCAAGGACCTGAACCTAGGTCGAACAGAGGGGGAAATCCAACAAATAGTTCCATTTTCGAGACTGTGAATTATTTTGGTGAGGGATATGTTAAAATTGTTGTTCCATTTAGATCATCAAGAAATGAGTCCAATATTATTGATGTACTAAAATAGGAATGAAGATACACACTGAACAAATCAAACCACACAAGAAACATATGAGTATAGCTCAGATAATTACAGTATCATTCTCATTAATTAATCCGGTGTTACAATAGTTTTACATAAGGAAGAATTCGAATTATTTAGGGATGAATTCGAATCTACCAACTGGACATGACTAACTGACTAGTTAACTAAGGATGTCTCAATCAATATTAGAGTCCAAATGGTTAACTCCATATGTCTAATCAAGTCACATAATCAGTAATAATCAGTTAACTTAGCCTAATTGAAGTGGTAGTTGAGGAAAAGTGCCTTATCCACATGCAGTCATGTCTAACTAGAGCTAACTGAGATGATTTTGATCTAATTGAAAGTAACTGGAAAATAACTAAGCTTAACTAGTTCCAACTCCAACTGACTGAAGGAGGTTGGTGTCGGGACTCCCAATGGCTCCTAAAATGTAGGGATTGGTCTAGGAGGGGCCTTAACTAATGCATGCAAGTGCAGCAAGTTGAAATTAGCCTCTAGCAGCATTCCCCACACTCCAGTAACTGGTACATGTGGCTCCATTAGGACAAGTGGACCCAATGGTACTACTGGAACCAAATAATTAAATAAAAATCGTAAGTTAGGCTAAAATAATTGAATAGACAGTTGGTGAAGGGAGGATTATAAATCCTAACATCCCCCCTAAATCCTAACTTGGAAAACTATGGGTCGTGGAAACAAGGCCAAAAGTCACCCATTTAAAATATAAAAGATAAAAATGCTACTTAATAAACCGAGGTAATAGGGGAAAACCTCATGGGAAAAAACCTCCCTCAAGATAAGCAGAAATCAAGAAATACAAGTTAAAAACTTGCAAAATATTTTGCTGCAATTTGCAGCACTATGCAGCAAAAAGAATTATTCTGGTTCTTCTGTGTAGCAACATCCTGAATCTACGCATGTGAACCTCTGAATCCAAACAAATGCTTATGTTTGGAGGAATATTCCTCTTTGGAAGAAGAATAATGTACTAAACTGAATCAGAAATATAAACAGCTGGACGGTGAAAACTGAACCCATGTAGAGCATCCGAAATCAATTGATGAGAGAGAAAACATTCTTGAGAATTCGAACCATGTGAGGAACAACCAAGAAAATGATATATGGAAGCCTTGAACATTAATCCATGTGAGGTAAAATCATCCCCAAGTGTTAGGAGCAAGTGTCCAGGCGGATGCAGAATGTCTCCAACTTTACTAGTTCTATGAGGAGATGAGCATGTGATCAAATAGATAGGTAGAGAAGCCCTTGGACTGTTGAGAGTGAATTATTGAGCTCCATAATATGATGTAGCTTCATAAATAACCAATAATTCACAAAATATAATATAAAAAAACTCACAAGAGATAACTAACATCGAATCCTCAACAACAAAATTGAAGGAGACTTGCGGTGCTTGATTTGTCACACCAAAATTGATGAAACCAGTTGCAAGAAATATTGAAAGCTCTTGAATCTTAAAAATTGAACCAAATATTATCATATCAGAAAATAAATCATATCCAAATAGGTTCATATGAGATCCAAAACTGTGCTCCACCGAGATGGTAGATGCACAATTTTCTCCTTCTTTAAAATTCTAATTTTTGGTGCATGCAATCCTGTAGGAATTTAATGGAAGATCTAGATTAATGAGAGTGAATGGATCACTCCTATAATATGAAATAATTTCCAAAATATTGATGGTATTAATTATCTTCACACCAGCATCATCATTATAGATAGAGAAATAAAATTCCTCTTCCTTTTCTGAAACAATCACCGTTAAACTTTGCACAAAATTTAAAATAGAAGAATCAATGGATATTTTTTGTAAAGAATGGAAGGAGAGTTTTTATTAAAAAACATAGATTTGAATGTATTCTTCTAGATCAGCTAGGTGAGGATATGATATATCAAAGATCTCATACACTTCCGGTGCTGCAGGAGAAGGAGTCACTCCAAGGAGACTTTCTTCAATTCGAATTGTCTGTGAGGAAAATTATGTTTCTTCTTCATCTTCAACAATTTTCTTTTTTGTAGGAGAGGGCATGGAATCATCATGATGGATTTTATGTGAACCTCTCTCAACATTTGGGATCTTATATTAATCTCCCATATGACTTCTAGGTCCTCCTAATAGAGGGAAATTGATGAAGGATTTCCTGGAGGCAACCATGTGGTTGGATGCTCCAGAATTTGTCAAATAATCCTTCGATGGAGTGAGGATTGCATGAAAGAATCTCTAATATTCTTCAGTTTTCTATTCATCATCAGACATCTCTGCAACTTGTGGAAGGGAAATATTGTTCTGTACACATAAATATTTCAACTGGTCGAGGGTCTTCTTCATGCACGAGTCTTCTGGATGAAAACCCCTCATACAATAGGGACACTTTTTCTTTTATAACTTCTTATTTTTCTTAGAGCTATAGGATCCTTCAGAATTATTCTGATTCTCTTTAGGATTAGAATTAGCTAATTTAGGATCCTTCCCCTTAAGTCTCCCTTTAGCTTGCACTTTGGTAGAGTCTGTCACTAGGAGAGCTTAATCTTTGGAAATATGGATGAATCCCATTTAGATCAACTTCTCTTGCTCATATATTAAAGAATTGACAAAGGAATCAAGTGAGGGAATTTTCCAATCGGGAAAGGCATCCCTTTTGGAATGAAATATTGAAACAAATACAAAATACTTAGAATCGAGTTTGTTGAGAATGAAGAGCACATTTTTCTCATCCTTTATTTATATTCCGCACTATCTACATTGAAGTGCAAGAGACTTGAATCTAGCAAAGAATTTCTCTATGGTTTTGAAACTTCTGGGATGTAAGGCTACCAGCTCATTCTCTAGGAGGTGTCCTTGAAGATCATGTTGTATTCCAAACAAGTATTCAAGCTTCTCCCAGGATTCTTTGGGAGTCCTCAAACCTTCAAGTTGGAAGAGGAGATCTCTGGATATATGAGTGCATAGATAACCAAAAGCTTCATCTAAGCGGTTCAAAAACTTGTTTCTCTCAACTGGCTGATGGGGCTCAGCCTCCCTTCCAAGTATTATCCTGTAGTAGCCTAGCTTGCAAAATTCCAGCTGCATATTTGCCCTCCAATCAATATAATTGAAGGGTTTTAGGATATTAGGAGTACAAGGTAGAGAATCCATAATTCTCCTGCTGGAAAAACACAAATATTCACGCAAGCTACATAGCACCTGTATAATTTCACTGCAAAACACTAAAAAATTCAAACTATGTTAGAATCATGCCTTCCCTCTCGACATGAACACTTTCTCAGGGTCCGACATGCCCGCACCCCCACTCTGAATAAATTCATAGGAAGCAAGGTACCCTTTGTAGGACTTATGTGGAAACCCAACTGCTTCTGGTGTTCAATGGAGAGCATACAAACATGAAGCTTGATTGAAATAGCTGTGATACCATGTTAAAATTGATGTACCATTTATATCATCAAGCAATGAGTCCAATATTATTGATGCAGTAAAAGAGGAATGAAGATACACACTAAAAAAATAAAACCACACATGAAACATATGAGTATAGCTCAGATAATTACAATATAATTCTCATTAATTAATCTGGTGTTACAATAGTGTTACAGAAAGAAGAATTTGAATTCATTATGGATTAATTCGAATCTACCAACTGGATGTGACTGTATCTGACTGACTAGTTAACTAAGGATGTCTCAATCAATATTGGAGTCCAAATGGTTAACTCTAGATGTCTAATCAAGTCACACAATCAGTAATAATTAGTTAACTCAGCATAACTGAAGTGGTAGGTGAGGAAAGTGTCTTATCCACATGCAATCATGTCTAACTAGCGCTAATTGAGATGATTGTGATCCAACTGGAAGTAAATGGAAAATAACTAAGATTAACTAGTTCCAAATCCATATGACTGGAGGAGTTTGGTGCTGAAACTCCCAGTGGATCCTAAAATATAGAGATTGGCTAGGAGGGGCCTAAACTGATGCATGCAAGTGTAATCAGTGGTAGTTAGCCTCCAGTAATGTTCCCCATACTCTAGTAATTGGTAAATGTGGCCCCATTAGTCCAAGTGGACCCAATGGTACTAGTGGACCCAAATAATTAAATAAAACTCCTAAGTTAGGCCAATGTAATCTAATAGACAGGTCGTCAAGGGAGGATTATAAATCCTAACAGGGTCGATCGGAGGGGGAAATCCAACAAATAGTTCCATTGCTGGGACCATGAATCATTTTGGTGAGGGAGATGTTTTGGTACTTAACGAAGCCATAAATTCAAGATTGGGTAGATTTTAAAACACTAGATTTTACTTGGGAAGAGAGTGAAGGATACCAGTTGAACCCAAAATAGTGGTTGGAGTGATACATTTACACCGATATTCATGAGATATTCTTTTACAGATTTCCTGTTTTGTTGTATGAATGGTTGTTAAAGCTAGAAAACCCAGTGGAAATTTTTTCAATAAAGAGAACTGATAGAGTGGAGCCCTTAGCTAATACAACAGATGAAAAGTATTAACAACCCCATATCTAGGGCTGTCGATTTATGGGTAGACAATATTTTGGAGGGATACATCATTGAATTTGATGTTGACACAATAAAATCATACAATGAGGCAGAAAGAAATTTTCTCTTAGGACCGATAGGAGAACACCTTCCATCTTTAAGGATTTGGATAAAGATGCTTGTATGTGATAAAGGGAGATTGAGAATGGAGTCCAATGGATAAATAATTATACAAGAATATATTGGGCAATGTTCTGAGAGAAGATATGAATAAAATGGAATCGAATAAGTTGAGATGTTTCCTGGTGATAACAAAGCCGATCTAGAAAGTGGGTGCTCGAGGAGTGGAAGAAAGTTTCAGTCATGAAAGAGAAGAAGGGTTGCGACTAGGAGAGGGAGTTACAATGCGACAAGAGGGGAAGACTACGAGTAGGAATCACACTTTGATGAAGGTTCTTGCGACAAGGAATAGGAATGCCAACCTATACTTGAGAAAGAGGAAGAAGAAGAAATCCAGATCCAGAATACGACTATGACATACCCACAACCCCGCGCACATATTCTGAGGTAATATCTAGAAACTCATATCCCAGTGCATTTGTTAATTAGAGTAACAATAGTCATGGGAATAACATACAAGTGATTCCCAATAGTTAAGAAGTACCTAGAAAAAATATAATGGTTGGGAATCATATTAAGTCATCGATCTTTAATGGAAATGGGTTAGAATACCTTGAGCAACATTAGTTTCTATGTGAAGTCATGTGGACCATGCGACATGTCCAATATGAAGCCATCAAGAAGGTTCAAATGATCAAAACCATTAGGGTCCATGCGTTGGATTGGTAGATGAAGTTCTTTGTGGTTATGATAGGATTCCGATAGAAAATGCTAGACCAAATACGAGAAGGATTAATAAACGAATTCAGAAATCCCAAATCTGAATCTCGATGTATAACAGAGATAAAAAGAAATTAAACAATCACCTACATAATCTATCCAGGATTTCGACCAAATATTTAAGACGTTGATGGCTAAAGTAAGTTTCCATATGTCGTATGTTCAACATAAAGAATGGTTTATTGAAGCATTGTTAACACACATCCAGATCCCCATGATGTCACAAAATATTGTGTTATAGAATGAAGCTCTGGTGTTGGCCATGAAGTTGGAATCCTTACCTATGGGAGATACATGTGCAGGAATGATGCAAATCCAGTTGTAACTAACCAACCTTACACTGGAACTTCATGATATTAAAAAAGGGAAAGAGATCCAAGAAGAACTGTGGTGTACCAGATACATAATAGAGGGACACCATAAAGATAATTTCCCAACATTCATGAATTATGTCACATAGGGAGATCCGAACTCGATAAATACACAAGGGATTCCTTGGTGTAGAATATGCTAGACTAGAGGCCATCGACTGAAAGAGTGTTTATACTTACAGAATATTGTAAGTACGTCGACCAGTTTATATTGCAAGTTTTCTCGATCATTAGGACATGATGAGAAATACCACAGGGAATATCAACTACTGTAGGAGAAAATAGTTGATACTTATTTAAAGAAGAATGATGAAAAATTGTAGGATGAGAAGACTCGGGTTTAATATCCATTGATTCAATATCCTCAGAATAAATACCCTTAAAACCAATATCCAAAACAACAATACCCTCAACCTAGGGGGGTGGAAATTTTAGAGGTTGAGGACAAGGAGGAGGATTTGGTCGCAGGAGAGGCCAAATCATATGTTATAATTGTGGGAAGTGTTAGTTTTTATAGATCTTATTAGCTTAATTACAATATTTGTATGAAATAATAACAAGTACATATAGATGCATAAGATATAATAGATACACAACACACAAATATTTTCACCAAGGAAACCATAAAGGAACAAATCCCGCAAACTTCCTTAGAATAGTACAGTCACAAAGAATATGTCATAATATGATCAATCCCAGTAATGAGAAGTATTTAGTAGCTATCTATCTCTCCTCGCTTCTCTCTCTCTCTCTCTCTCTCTGTCTCTCTCTCATGTGAACTTGAGTGAGTGTGAGGTGTGTATAAATGAGGGAGGGCGCCTCCCTATTTATACTAATCAAGTGACTGACCTTTTACATGATTGGGATGACCTATTTCACTCATAGGGACAAATTCTCCTAGAGAGACTATAAATACACATTACATGATGTCACATTAGGGACTATTTCCCTAACTTATAAAATAGGTTGTACCTCAAGGTCTAGAAACAATAAAGACAATTCACAAGGAGGAAAACACATCTCCAATGGGCGTACACAAATATACAATGATAATATACATCATAATATCTTCCAAAGTTACAAATACATCAACAGTCCCTCTTAACTAGGAAGGTATTCTCTCTCTTCTAGTCGTCAACACATCTAGTCAAATCTTCATCATAGAGTCATCATCATGGAGTCATGGAGTCATCATCATAGATGCTTCCATGATCTTCTTATTATCAATCATCAAATGGTACTATATGTCATCAGAAGTTCCTATAAAGCCAACCCTTTTTCATGCTAGTTGTAGGCCTAGTCCTCATCTAGGTATTAATCACATCTTCAAGCAAGCCATCACATAGGGACTGTCCAGGACCTTCTTTACATTGCCATGGAAATAATCTCCATCTTTTACCTTTATCTCATCATATCCAGATCATCTATTTTGTCCCGCACAAAAAAAAATAGAGCACACAGATAATCCATGGTCAACCTGTGTTCTACCAGTATAGGAGAAATTCCTAGTTGCACCTCATGCGCTTCATGACCTTATCATCTCAACATGGGAACAAACACATATATATTATATTTAAGGATTGATTACGATTAAACAACCTTCTACATCATGAATTTTACGTTCTAGATCAACCTCAAGGACTTATTACATTTGAACCACCTATGCACATAATATTTTTTGTTAAGATAACCTTTGGGGTGTATTACATTCAAGTAACCTAAATACTATGCCATGAATCCTTTTACACTAGTATAAACCACAATAATTATTACATTCAAGTAACCTACGTACCACGCCAGGGTTCATATTTACACTCGAATAACCTATCTTAGGGTTGATTACATCCAAGGATAACTTGTGAGTTTTTCCATGACTGATTGCATCTGAGGACAACTTACATGACTGATTACATCCGAGCATCCTAATTCACCAGGATTTTTCCCACTTGAAAAACCTGTCTCATTTCCCATGTGAGATATTATGCATCTGCTATTTCTAGGATATAATCATATTAGGACTAATTACATCAAAGGATAACCTGTGATATTTTCCAGGACTTATTACATCCAAGCACAACCTACATGACTAATTACATATAAGCAACCTATTATATTCACCATGATTTTATGCTCAGACAACCTATCTCTCTAGTTATGCTAGAACACATCATTCCCTCTTTCGAGGGGTATTGACCTGGATCACACCAAGTATTTTTATGAAGTACTTGGTCAACACATCGAATATCTACTCTTCCATTTCCACGTACTGGAGCTTCACTACTCCTCTCTACACCATATCCCTGATATAGTGGAACTTGATCTTGATGTGCTTTGACTTGTCATGGAACACATAGTTTTTCAGCAGCTTCACGCAACTCTGATTGTCATAGAAGATACAAGTCACATCCAAATGGAGATCAAACAAGTCATACAGTAGCCACACTACCTCACAAATATCTGATCAAGTAGCAACATACTCTTCCTCAGCTGTACTTGGCGCCAGACATGATTTATTCCTACTGAAACAGGAGATCATACCATATCCCAAACTGAAGAAACAACCTGAAGTGCTCTTCCTTTTAGTGGTGTTACCTACCCAAAGTGAATCAACATAACAGTGTAGTATAATATTCTAATTCAAATCATATTTGAGACCATAATCCACTATACCTTTTAGGTACCTCAATACATTATTTTCAGCAATCAAGTGAACATATCTTAGATCCATCAGGAACTGGCTCAGGGTGTTCACCAAAAAACATATGTATGGCCTCGTATTCGTCAGGTACATCAATGATCCAATATTTGATGAAACATCATGGCATCAACCATCTCGGATGAAGCATCACTCAAAAGCTTCAAATTAGATGCCATAGGTGTGGCTATTTCCTTACAGTCCAATATTCTGAATCTCTTCAAAATATCCACTGCATACTTTCCTTGATCAAGGAATATCCCATATGCACTCTGTCACACCTCCATGCCTAAGAATTAGTGCAACATACCTAGGTATTTCATCTTGAACTCTATATCAAGTCTCCTACTTTCATATTTAATGAGTTCCTCTTCGCATGTTAGATGCAAGTCATCGACATATAGCAGGAGCATCACTGGTCTTCCATCTTCAAACTTGAAGTAAAGGTTGGAATATGATTTACTCTTGGTAAATACTAGGCTGATCAGGAAACTATCCATTCTTTTGTACCATGTCCTTGGTGCTTGTTTCAATCCATACAAATCCTTCTTCAATTTGCACACATGGGTCTTCTTGTCATGTGTCTTGAATCCTAGTGGTTGTTCCACATACACTTCCTCCTCGACTACACCATTCAATAAATCTATATTGACATCCATCTAGTGTATTTTCCATTTTATAACTATTTCCAATGCAAGCATGGTCCTAATGGAAGTATACCACTCCACATGTGAAAATGTCTATACATAGTTTATGCCTTACTTCTATGAGAATCCTCGTGCCATGAACCTTGCCTTGTATTTCTTGATGCTTCCAACTGCAACATGCTTGATCTTGTAGATCCACTTTGAAGTCATGGCATACTTCTTTTTTGGTCTCAGAACTATTTGCCAGACATCATTCTTCATGATCAACTGATCGTGCCCATGCTAGTGTCCTCTTGTGGGAGCCCTTCTCAAGGATTGTCTTTACCTGCTCTTGTGGCTCTTCCATGTTGTGATATTCATGGTCTTCCTGGAATTGCTTCTCCAATTTCCATATATCGGGCTCTCATATCTTCAAGTTACTCGACCTATTGAATAGGTGTCCTCCTGGACGTGAAGCATGCAAAATATTCATCAAAGGTTACATCTCTACTGATGTCAATCTTCTTGAATCCTCGGAAGTATATTCAATAGGCATTTGATGTATCATTGTATCTTATGAATATACCCTTCTTCTCAGAAGGATCCAGCTTGGTCCTTTTCTCCTTTGGGATATGTATGTCCATTGGGAAACCAAATATTCTCAGATGGCTGACTTCTGGTTTCTCTCTTCAGAAATACTCTTCATGAGTCTTGTTTGCAAGTACTCAATGAGGAGTATGATATTGTACATACACAGTTGTCGTTGCTGTTGGAATATTGGACAATAATGAGAGCGGGTAGGGGGGTTAATCAGTATTAATAAATTTTAACAATTAAAACCACTTTTAACTTATTCATTAACACACATGATTAACAAGATACAAGGAACACAAATTTTATCGTGGAATCCCAATTAGGAAAACCACCAAAACTTTATATTACTGCAAAATTATATTTACAATATAGTTTCTGCCTACTACTACAGACAAGGATGCTACTAAACCCTATTTATCATCAACTATTGGAAGGAGGCTACAACCCCCTAGATTTATCAGCTGCTACTAAAAGGATGACACGACACCCTATTTACCAGATACCACTGGAAGGAGGCTACGACCCCTTGGTTTATCAACTACTACTGAAAGGATGCTCAAACACCCTATTTACCAGCTAACACTAGAAGGAGGCTACGACCCCTTAGTTTTACCAGCTACTATTGAAAGGATGACATGACACCCTATTAACCAGATACCATTGGAAGGAGACTACAACCTCCTAGTTTATCAGCTACTACTGGAAGTATGCTTTGACACCCTATTTACTAGCTACCATTAGAAGGAGGCTACGACCCCCTAGTTTTATCAGCTGCTACTGAAAAGGATGCTACAAAACCCTTACCATCTATCACTAGAAGGAGGCTACAACCCCCTTGCAGGCCTGTAGCCTGCCCTAGCACCACCCTACCACCCTGATATGTTTTTAGCAACTTCCATATCTTCTTATGTCTTCAATATTGTCAATGGTTTCTCATCACTTACTTTGTCTCTGTATTCTGCTGCTGTTGCTACATGGATCTGGACTACATAGATACCTTACTTCCAATTCAAGAATATGATTTTATATATTTTATTAGTAACTCCATTCATCCAATCTTCATGTCTCTTCAGTATCAAACACGTCCCTTCATAAATCATGCCTCTTTATTTACTCTGTTTTAATCTATCTGTCATGCCTTGTTTATTTTAACTTTGTTCAATTAATTCTTCTTCTATTTTAAATAATATAGTCATGTCCCTTCTTATTAATCATAACTCTGTTTATTATTAATAAACTCTGCAACGAATAACGTTTCATTAAATACATTTATTCATTAATCTAATTCTATTTATAATGCTATGTTTATTTTGTCAGTCGCACCCTTTATTTAACTAATATAGTCATAACTCTTTTCATCATTCACATCCTTTCATTCTAGACATGTTCCTGTGAGTCTTCAGAAATTTCTTGTGATTTTAGAGTGTGGAACATAAATCCTTCTGCAATTACCTTTTCTCAACATGAATCCTTCTATAATTTCCTTTTTTCAACTATCTTTCCACAGTAGAAATCCTTCTGCAATTGCCTTTCCACAACAGAAATCCTTCCGCAATTTCATTTCCACAACTATGTTTCTGCAACGACCTTTCTGCATTTATCTTTCCGTAATTGTGGGTTTCGGGTTGTGGATATTCATTTCAAATTTTCGAAATAGGCTTCCGCAAATTACGTACACAATTAACCTTCCACAATGATATTTTCGTAATTAACTTTCCGTAATTACCTTTCCACAATTACATTTCCGCAAACTCCTTCTGCAATTAACTTTCTGCAATTATGGGTTGTGGAATTCCTTTCAACTTTTTCAAAACAGGCTTCCACACATTCCTTCTACAATTAAATTTCCGCAATTGTGGATTATGGATTGCAGGTGTGCATTTCCCAAATTTCAAAAACCAACTTCTACTATTTTGTGGCTGCGATGTTCTTTCTGCAGTCGGGTTGTGGATTGCGAGTTGAGGATTGTAGGTTTGCAAATTTTGGATTGCGGGTTGCTGATTGCAGATCTGCTTTTCATAAAATCTAACAAATGAATTTGACAAATCTCTTTCGCAATAGTCTTCCTGTAGCTTTAACAGGATTTCACCTTGGCACCGAGGAAACTATTCTTGACCATTTATTTTTCTCTCTTATGATCTGGGTCGTACAAATATTCACTTCAACAATATATAGCTTGACAGGATGGGGTAGGCATTTCCTTAGGGACGTTTTGACTAATATTTCCATACTTAGTCAATTTCCAAAGTTTCACAAAATTGCCATACTTTTCCAGAATGATGTTAGATTGCAACACTGACTTCATGATAGCATCAAAACACCATCATATGTATTTCCATCCTCATCGCACATTCCACATCACCATCATGCCATGTCATCACTTCCTTTTTTATTCCTTTGTCTTACACTGAGTTTTCCCTACCATCATGTCCTTGGTTAATCCTTTTTCATTATTGAACTCCTTTGACATCAATGAAAACTATATTCAACATTCTCCCCCTTTGGCATTGATGGAAACACCTAAACATTCTCCCCCTTTAACAACAATGACAAAGGATAACTTCGTATGCCCTTTCTTGTAAACATATTTGACAGAGAATTTCCAATCTTTCTCTTGTTTGACCGCCATCCCTTCTTAAATGAGAAACTTGGATGCTTAAGTTTATAGACTCCCCCTACCAGCAATCCTCCCCTTGTCATACTTTCCTTTATTTTTTGAAAGAGTTTATAATAATTAGTTTTACTTTTGATATATTTCAACCAACCTTTAGTTTCATTCCATACCTGATTTCTATTTTAAGGATGCGTCATATAACATGTTCTTCTTTTAAGGAGTCTTTAATGCCAAAAACATAACTTTTGTTAACTTAGTTATGAATTTTGGATCATAGACTTCATGTTCTTCATGGATCATGTACTTTAATACTTTCACTTTATCACATGGATGGTCTCTACCAAAGTCTTCTTTTTCAATTGGTCACTTCTACACTTCTTCTTGTGTTTGAGGACGATAGCTTTTACTAAGTATTTCTTATGAATCTTCTTCTTCTTGTTCTAATGGAAACCTCAAAACATTCTTTTTTTCTTACCAACTAATATTTTTCAAGTACCAATTGCAGTTTTCTGATATTAACTCCCCCTAAGTATATAATCCCCTCTAATGCTCATTTCAGGGTTCTCTTCTAGGTCATGAGAGTTTTTAGAAGAGACATCCACCATCATCACTATATTCTTCTTCATCATCTTCATCTCCATCGGTATATTCTTTTACATATTCATCTTGCTTTCCAACATAATGGATTTCATTCTTTTTATGCTCAACATTATCTTTGGAAAATTCATTGATGCTTGGAATTTTTGTTTAATCTAACTTTCTTCTCCACATATTTCCATGAGGTACCCTGCTTACTAGTCTTCTATAATTTCTTTTTCTCTTGGTTTTCATCTTCCATACCTTTTCCCATGTTTCCTTAGACAGTCTATGTGTATTGTTATTGCAATGTTTTGCAAAGTGTCCAACATTGTGACATATGAATTATATAATAAGTCTTTCTCCATTTGAGATGTTAGTGTCTTCTTTCCTTTTCATACCTTGATATTCTTCTTTGACTCTACAATCATCAACCTTGTGACCAAAATTGTGACAACAATGACAATATCCATTGAATGTTCCTTTATATTTGGAGAATCTCTGGTTTTTCTGCTTGTAATGATTCTTTTCATTGGCATGTCTCTTGAGATTTTTCATCTTGGGAGGATGAGAAGAATTCTGATGACTAGAATTCATTCCCTTGTGATTCTTCTGCTGCCCGGATATACCTTTTGAAGCATCATCCCAACTTTTAACCTTTTCAACATCCTTTTGAGTGATGGAGCTTGATCCTTTAATGACACATTCTTGATCACATTCAAGACCTATTTTATCCATGGGGAATATTTGTAAGTTGAGGACTTCATTAAGTGATTCAATAATTTCCTTGAACTTCTCACTAACAGTTAACTAATATTTTAACTTCTTTAATTATTCCTCGAATTCAACAACTTATTATTTTAGCTCTCGGTCTCTTTCATGCCAGCCATCACTTGTTGTTTTGAATTGTGCAGCTCTTCTTGGAGGGTCTTGACTTCCTCTTCTTTTGACTTTAGCTCTTCTTGGTATTTTGAAAATTGTCCTTTCAAATATTTGTTCCTTCTTCTACATTTTTCAATTTCCTCGAGAGCATATATGATTTCAGCCTCTAGGTACACCTCTCCTTCCACATATGAATCATATTCTTGAGTTATTGTCCCCATGAATATTATTTTTTAATCTTCAGTTATCTCTTCATCTTCACTATCTTCCTTGGAATGGAAGTTTTTCTTCTTTTTCTTAAATTTATTCTAGTACACAGTCTTACTCTTTTGATCTTTGTTATGACAACACGTTTCTTCATCATCATCACTATATTTTTGTTTTGGGTAAGGACAATTTGTGGAAAAGTGACCAATCCTTCCACAGTTAAAACATTTCAAGGGTAGCTTTTCCTTTGTGCTTTCCATTACCTCTCTCAAGTTTCTTGATGAAAATAACTTCTTCATCATCTAAGTTCTCTAATTGGTTCTTCGATAAGGATTTAAATGCCTCTTATTTCTTTGATGGTCCATATTGTCCTTTTCTCATCTCATAGGCAGTGAAGATCCCATGTAGTTTCTCTACTGTCATGATTTTAATATCATCTCGTTCTTCTAGAGTGGACGCCTTTGAGTCATACTTCATTGGTAGGGTTCTTATTACTTTGTCAACTGCTTCTCTCTCCTTTATTTCTCCTCCAAGACCCACTCTTAGAATATATTCAGCAATATTTTCTTCCTCTTTCATTTTTAGGCTTTCAAACTATCCTTTATATGTCTGAAATTTGGATTGTTTGACTTTGGATGCTCCTTCATAGACAATTTTTAATTTTTCCTGGTCATGTTTGGTTGCCTTTCTTTGCATGAATTTCACAAACACTGAATTTGTTAACCCAATTAGGATTTCATTTAGGGATTTAGCATTGGATTCATATTGATCTAGTTCATCTCTATCTATAGGTAGGTCAGCTGGTATTTTGTACTATTTTTCAACAGAACTCCAAACTTTGTATCCAAGAGACATTAGATGGCACTTCATTCTTACACTCCAGTTTGCATAATTATATCCTGTAAATAATGGAGGTCTATTGGTAGCTAACCCTTCTTGTTGATCCATAATGGTTTTTTAATAGGATCTTCCTTCCAGTGATTAAATTGTAGTGAAGTATCCTGCTCTTATACCAATTGTTTGAATATTGGAAAATACTAAGAGGGGAGGGGGGCTGAATCAATATTAATAACTTTTAACAATTAAAACCACTTTTAACTTATTCGTTAACAAACATTATCAACAAGATACAAGGAACACAAATTTGATCGTGGAAGCCCAATTGGGAAAACCACTATTACTGCAAAATTATATTTAGAATATAGTTTCTTCCTACTACTACATACAAGGATGCTACTAAACCCTATTTAATAGAAACTACTGGAAGGAGGCTATGGCCCCTTGTATTTATTAGCTGCTACTGAAAGGATGCTATGACACCCTATTTACCATCTACCACTGGAAGGAGGCTACAACCCCCTGGTTTATAAGCTACTACTCAAAGTATGCTTAGAAACCCTATTTACCAACTACCGTTGGAAGGAGGCTATGAACCCCTATTTTTATCAGCTGCTACAACACCCTATAGAATAGCTACCACTGGAAGGAGGCTATGACCCCCTGGTTGATCAGCTACTACTGAAATAATGCTTTTACACCCTATTTACCAGCTATCACTGGAAGGAGGCTATGACCCCCTGGTTTTATCAGCTACTACTGAAAGGATGCTACAACACCCTATTTAATAGCTACCACTATAAGGAGGCTACGAACCCCTAACACCACCTTGCCACCCTAATATTTCTTATCAACTTCCATATCTTGTTATGTCTTCAATACTGTCATTGGTTTCTCATCATTTACTTGGTCTTTGTTTTCTGCTACTACTGCTACATGGATTTGGACAACAAAGACACCTTACTTCCAATTTAGGCATATGATTTTATATATTTTATTAGTAAGATCATTAATCCAATCTTCATGTCTCTTCAGCATCAAACACATCCCATAAAAAATCGTGCCTCTTCATTTACTCTGTTTTAATCTATCTGTCGTGCCTTGTTTATTTTAACTCTATTCAATTAATTTTTCTTCTATTTTAAATAATACAGTCATGTCCCTTCTTATTAATCATAACTCTATTTATGATTAATAAACTATGATATGAATAAGGTTTCATTGAATACATTTCTTCATCAATCTAATTATGTTTATAACACTCTATTTAGTTTGTCAATCACTCCCTTTATTTAACTAATACAGTCATAACTCTTTTCATCATTCACATCCTTTCATTTTGGACATACGCCTGTGAATCTTTAAAAATTTCTCATGATTTCAGTGCGTGGAACAAAAATCCTTTCGCAATTTCCTTTTCTCAATGATTTTTCAGGAACAAAAATACTTTCGTAACTATCTTTCCACAATTTCCTTTCCGCAACTATCTTTCTGCAACAGAAATCCTCCCACAATTTCCTTTCTGCAACTATCTTTTTGCAACGACCTTTCCGCATTTATCTTTCCACAAACTATCTTTCCGCAATTGCGTGTATGCATTTCAAGTTTTTTGAAATATGCTTCCACAAATTCCTTTCGCAATTAACCTTCTGCAATGATATTTCCGCAATTAACTTTCTGCAATTATGTTTTCGCAATTACCGTTTCATAAAATCCTTCCGCAATTAACCTTTCGTAATTGCAGGTTGCAGGAATTCCTTCCAGCTTTTTTGAAACAAGCTTCCGCAAATTCCTTCTGTAATTAACTTTCCACAATTGCGGATTGCAGATTGTGGATTGCACGTGTGCATTTCCCAAATTTTAAAAATTGTTTTCCGCTATTTTTTGGCCGCAACATTCTTTCTGCAGTTCAATTTATGATTGTGGATTGCAGGTTGCATATTGGGGATTGCAGGTTGTGGATTGCGGATTTGATTTTTATAAATTCTCAAAAATGCCTTTCGCAAATCTCTTCTGTAATAGTATTTCGGTAGGTTTAACAAGCTTGCACCTTGGCATTGTGGAAACTATTCTAGACCATTGATGTTTCTATTTCTTATGATCTGTGCCATCCAAATATTCACTTCAACAAGATATATCCTGACAGGATGGGGCGAGCATTTCCTTAGGACAATTTTGACTAATATTTCCATACTTATTGAATTTCCAAAGTTTCACAAAATTTCCATATTTTTTCAAAATGATGTTATATTGCAACATTGACTTCATGATAGAATCAAAACACCATCATATGTCTTTCCATCCTCATCACACATGCCACATCATCATGCATTCCATGCCATCACTTCCTTTTCTATTCCTTTGTCTTACACTGATTTTTCCCTACCATCATGTCCTTGGTTATTCCTTTGTCATTGCTGAACTCGTTTGACATCAGTGACAACTATATTCAACACTTTCTGCCTCCACCCAAAGGTGCATAGGAAGATACTGGTCATGCAACATTGTTTTTGCTACTTCCATGATGGTTTGGTTCTTTCATTCCACAACCCCATTTTGCTAAGGCTTATATGGAGTGACCAAATCCCTCTTAATTCTGAACTCTTTGTAGAGTTCCTTGATCCGAGGTGAATTCTCTGCCATTATCTAACCATAGAGTCTTGATCTTCCTATCGGTTTGGTTCTCAACCAAAGATTTATTTTTCTTTAACTTACTGCAAAATTCAATTTTACCTTTAAATAAATATATCCAAGTATTATGTGAGAAATCATTTATAAAGGAAACATAGTACACATAACCACTTAATGAGCTAGAAGACATGGATCCACATACATCCAAGTGTACTATCTCCAGTATTCCTTTTCCCTTTCTCTCATTGTTGGGAAATGTATTCTTTTCATTATTTCCTTGTGCACATCCTTTGCAAATTCCTTCATTATTTTCCTGGATCTCTGGCAGTCTAGAGACTGCTTTGCTTGCCATCGATAGTGCTCTATAGTGCACATGTACAAGATTTTTGTGCCATAGTTCACTTGGTTCAATTGACTCATGAACCGATGCTTGTTCAGGCTGTCCCTTTAGCTTGTACAAGCCTATGTATTCTTCTCCAATCACCATTGCATCCTCTATTGTGTTCCCTATAGGACACATTAGCACTTGGACATTGACAAATGAAACTCTAATTCCCTTTGTATCTAGTGCAAAGATGGAGAGAATATTCTTCTTAAATCTTGGAACATATAGCACATCCTTTATCTTTAAGGATTTCCTGGAGTCAAGCTTGTATGAAGCTTCTCCAATCCCTTTTATGGGGTATTGGTAATCATCCCCAAGTTTCACCTTGTGAGGTAACTCATGTTTAGACATATTAATGAATGATTCCTTGTATCCTGTCATGTGTTTAGAAGCTCCACTATCCACAAGCCAATCATTGATTCCATGTGAAATAGTGCTAGTAAGTGCTAATATTAGCACATAATCTTCATTTAAATCATCCTTCTCTCTTCTGAATATTTTTCTTGTTGGTTCATCATATTCAACAACATGAGCTTGGTGTATCCTTTTCCTGATGGGACAATCTCTTGCAAAGTGTCCCTTTTCATCACAAGTATAGCATCGAACATTTGAAAGATCTCTCTTGGTATTCTTTTGTTTCTTGTCCTTCTTCTTGTTGTGATGAAAGTTCTCCTTCTTCTTGAATTTCTTCTTGGTGTGAAATGTGAGAGATTCATATTTAGTTGCTCCCGGATTCTCTTCTCTTGTCATGAGTCGAGCATCTTCTTATGCACATTATTCTCGGATTCTACTAAAACAGATCAGCCTCCTTGCACAAATTTCTTAAAAAAATGAGTCCCATGATCTAGGGAGACCATTCAAGGTATTCATTACAATGTTTCCTTCTTCGACCTTCTCTTTAATCACTTTAGGTTTTTGAATTTCTTCTTGGTGTGAATTGTGAGAGATTCATATTCAGTTTCTCCCATATTCTCTTCTCTTGTCACAAGTCAAGCTTCTTCTTATGCACATTATTCTCGGATTCTACTGAAAGAGATCAGCCTCCTTGCACAAATTGCTTGAACGAATGACTCCCATGATCTAGGGAGACCATTCAAGGTAGTCATTACAAATTTTCCTTATTCTACCTTCTCTTTAACCGCTTCAGGTTTTTCTTTTATTTGAGAAACCCTTGTGAAGTAAGACTATATAGTCTCGGAGTTCTGTATCTTCACATTATTCAACTGGTTCCTCAAAGTCATCTTCTAGTTTATTTTCTTTCCTTGGAACATCTTTGTCAAAGAATCATATAATTCCTTCAATGTCTTGAACGAAGAAACATGGGGGTGAGGTGATCCTTAATAGAATATGAAATGATTCTCTAAACATTAGGCATGCTTCTCTTATGAGCATCCTTAGCCTCATCTCCATCTAGTTCTGGAACCTCCTCAGTGATGTACTGATCCAAATCATTTTCTTCAAGGATCAGGGAGATTCTGTACTTCCATGTTCAGAAGTCATCAACCACTCCAAGCTTGTCCTCAAGATGAGTATGATGAGTCATCTTTTCAAATGAGAACCTCAAATGGAAATAAAAAATATTTATATCTTATCGATTTGAGGTGTCCGACCTGGTTTTGAAGATGGATGACCTATGGTTTGTCATAGAAACCATAATTATCCAAACTTGGATTTTGGGAATTTTGTTCGGACATAAAGATGTGCCTTCTTGAGGTGAGTCTCTTAGCAATGTCACTTTCTAAAGACTGAGGTGGGAATATTATGAAACTTGATGCCCTAGTTTCTCCCGACACTGGTGACAGGGTCTAAAATGAAACTTCTTCAAATCTGAAACTGCTTCCACCAAAATATGTACCCTACTGAGGCGAGTTAACCTAGCCCTATTTTCTTGATGATCTGTGGAGATAATACCTTAAAATAGGAATCCCTAGTTTTTGCAGCTACACAGTGCCTTCTTTTAGAGATGCTATGATACCATGTTATTTTTTCTAGATATTATTAACTTAATTAGGATAATTGTTTGGAAAAATAAAAAGTACAACTAGATGCATAAGGTATAACATATACACAAGACACAAATATTTTCACCAGGGAAACCATAAAGGATAAAAACCCATAAAATTCCTCGGAATAGTACAATCACAAAGAATGTGTCATAAAATGATAAATCCCAGTAATAAAAAGTATTCATCAACTATATATCTCTCCTCCCTTCTCTCTCTCTCTCATGCGAACTTGAGTGAGTGTGAGATGTGTATAAATGAGGGAGGGAGCCTCCATATTTATACTAATCAAGTGACTATACTTTTACATGACCAGGCCGACCTGTTTCACTAACATGACCGAATTTTCCTAGAGAGACTCCAAATACACATTACATGATGTCACACTGGGGACTATTGCTCCGACTTACAACATAGGTTGTACCTCCAGGTATAGACACATTAAAGACATCCCGCAAGGAGGCAAACATATCTCCAATGGGGGTACAACACCATACAATGATAATATACATCAGAATATCTTCCAAAGTTACAAATACATCAACATGAAGCTTGGACATTTTGCGAGGGAATACATAATTCCTACTACGACATGCTTGTATTGAAAATATTTTGATCATACTGTCAAGTAATGTTTTTAGTTGATCATAAAGTGGTGGGATAGGAATGTGGGAAATCTGAATCCACTATAGAATCCTAACCCAAACCCCAATAAAACATTACAAAATATTTCTACTGATCCAAGGGAACCACATATAGTTGTCATAAAAAGGGGAGGTGTCGCGAATGCAGAAGTTCAAGATTAATTGTATGGAAAACTAAAGGTGCGACAAACAACAAAAAGGAAAGCACCATTTGATGTCTAAAAAGAAAATGAGGTATTCTTGGACGCATGACAAGAATTCATGGACATAAATCAAGTGTCGATTTCTAGAAGACCAATATTGGAGATTCCTGAAAGATTTGACCAACTACTACAAAAGCAACCGATGAGAAACGTAATTAAACTAAAAGAATCATTTTAAAGTTTATTAGCACTAATCCAAGGTAAAGATGGTGTCGAATAATTGACAGCTCTGATAGAAGAACCCCATGAAGAGAAGTGACCAAAAAAAAAGGTTTAATCATATTGGGAAAAGGCTGAAGACTGGTCACGAACTAAGGATGACAACACAAATAGGAGATTATGATATGGATTATATTATTCTGGAATTGGGATTCCATGACAACATTTTGACTAGAAAAACATGGGAGATCATGGGAAATATGAGACTAGTATGGTTTCCTATCCATCTCCGATTAGCAAATTAGTCAAAGGTTTTACCTATCGATCGATTGACTCAAGTTCCTGTCGAGGTAGAATGCCTCAAAACTTATGCCGAATTTGAATTAATTGACATTGTGGATGATAAAAATCCATATATCGCACTTCTAGGGATTGAATAAGAGATTGATAATCAAACAATTATAATTTTTAAGAAAAATAATATTAACATTCGAAGATTCAAAGCTAATGGTGGTCGCACCAATTGATCCGCTGGAAAGACAGAGATATGTCAAGAAAGTGAATAGGGAAGGACAAGGATATTATCTAGACCATATTTATAATATCACTTCTACAAGGGATGACTATGCAAATCCAACAGCCGAAGAAAATATCAGTTGGCGTAGTGTTAGTTCCGGTACATTGGATTCTGGAGAAGCTTTGGAAAACAGGAAGAACCGATTGCATGAAGTATCGATGAGAATATTCACAAGAATTACATAGTTTGTACGATAGGTAGGTAGTGAGGAAAGTGAGCTACCCACATATGAAGGATTACCTAACCTAACATCTATTCTAACAAAATTTGAAGACAAAGTTACATAACATCAATGCTTATCTACTCCGGACTTTGTGTTGAAAACTACAGTTGCCAGATGGTGGGTCACACACAAAAAATATATCTCAAGATGGAATCAATGTCAAAAATTGATAGAGATATGATTTGGTGAGAAGATCAATTATACTGGTCAGAAGTACACATGATTGAATAATCATGTTGAGCACATTGAATACTGTCGCGTGACATAGGAGGAAATCCCGCAACAGGATTGGGTTCATCATTTTGTATATACATTGAATATGATACCAAGGAAATGGTAAAAATTGATTGAGATATGGTGAGGGAGTCTTGAATGGGATCAAATGGATACTAACTTTGCACACACATTTTATTTTTCTGATGATCATCCTTCGATTGATGCTGCGTTGCAAGTGATCAAAAAGAAGATATTTGAATATATCCCTATGTCAATGTCAAAATTTAACCAGAGCAACATGCCATGCCAGCACTGGATGGAGTGATATAATGTAATGAGTGGACCTGTTGATGATGACCCATGAGACACGAACATCCCAGAATCAAAAGGTACTCACGTAGTGGAGGGATTTGGTATTTCAAGTAACGAGTTCTTAAATCCATTAAAAACCAAGAAATTAAACATTGGATATCTAGAGGATCCGAAGTTCACCAATATCAAAGATCATTGGGATGAAGAAACTATTGGGAAGATAACAGACTTATTGGATGAGTTTCAGGAGCTCTTCCCTACAAGATTTTCAGAGATGAAGGGGATTGAAAGAGATATTGGAGAGATGAAGATAGCGTTAAAAAATGACACAAGGCTTGTAAATCGATGACCATACCAGTATAAATAAAATTTCAAGACATAATTAGATCAAATTATAGATGCGAGTATCATAGAACCTGCTAAAGAATCAGAGTGGATCAACCCGATAATAGTGCAGGATAAGAAGATTACCGATGAGGTATGCATCTGTGTCGACCTAAGAAGTTGAACAATGCCTTCCTACATGCCCTGTTTTCAAATCTGTTTATAGATGAGGTATTAGAAAGTGTCGGGGGTCAAAATTTTTATTATTTTATCAATGGGTTCTATGGCTACCACCAGATCAGAATTGCAAAGGAAGATCAACACAAGACAACCTTTGCGATGGAATGGGGATGTTTTCAATACATATCATTCCCTTTGGATTCAAGAATGCTTCTTCTATCGTTTACAGGATAGTAGTGGTTTCTTTCAAGGATTTAATTCATAAGTTTCTTGAGGTGTACTTTGATGAAGGGGATTGAAATAGATATTGGAGAGATGAAGATAGCGTTAAAAAATGACACAAGGCTTGTAAATCAACGACCATACCAGTATAAATAAAATTTCAAGACATAATTACATCAAATTATAGATGCGGGTATCATAGAACCTGCTAAAGAATCAGAGTGGATCAACCCGATAATAGTGCAGGATAAGAAGATTACCAATGAGGTATGCATCTGCGTCGACCTAAGAAGTTGAACAATGCCTTCCTACATGCCTTGTTTCCAAATCTGTTTATATATGAGGTATTAGAAAGTGTCGGGGGCCAAGAATTTTATTGTTTTATCAATGGGTTCTATGTCTACCACCAGATCATAATTTCAAAGGAAGATCGACACAAGACAACCTTTGCGATGGAATGGGGATTTTTTCAATACATATCATTCCCTTTGGACTCAAGAATGCTTCTTCTATTGTTTACAGGATAGTAGTGGTTTCTTTCAAGGATTTAATTCATAAGTTTCTTGAGGTGTACTTTGATGACTAGACAGTGTTTGTGATCATAAAGGATCACATTAACAGCCCCTGAATGATGCTGAAAAAATGTCGACAGTATCAAATTTTGTTGAATTTAAAGAAATGTATCTTTTTTGCCCCTTTTGGAATTATGTTAGGCTATGTAGTTTGTCGCGATGGAATCCTGGTCAATGCTACTAAAATTGAGATCATCGTTGACCTACCACCCCTTGCAATAGTGAAGCAGTTGAGAATGACATTGGGACATACACGATAATATAGAAAATTTATCAAAGGATATGTAGAGGTAATTGCTCTAATGGAAAAATTGTTAAAAAAGGATATTAAGTTCAAGTGGACGAAAAATTTCCAAGAAATTCTAGATCTCCTGAAGAACAAGATGGTCACAACACCCATACTAGTTTTTCTAGACTAGAAGAAGGAATTTCATGTACATGTCGATGCGTCATCTATCACACTCGATGTTGTACTTGTGAATCTTGGTGAAGGATCCATTGATCATCCTATTTCCTTCGCTAGTAGGGAATTATAAACAACAGATAATAATTTCAATACGAATGAAAGAGAAGGCTTATCTATGGTGTATGCGTTACAAAAAGTTTAGACACTATTTGTTAGGTGGACATTTCAAGATGTTCACAAAACATTCAACATTGAAATAATTTTTGAATAAGTTAGTGCTGGGGGGAAAGATTTGTTGGTGGCTCCACCTCTTCGAGGAATTTGATTTTGAAGTTATTGTTAATCCTGGTTGACTAAACTCAAGACAAAACCACCTGCCAAGGCTTGAAAGTGGAGAATAACCAATAAAACTTGATGATAGTATTCCTGATGTGAAACTATTTGTGATCATGATGTTCGATTACCAATACATAGATATCATAAAATTATTGAGTATGGATATGCACTAGAAGTATTTAGTACTGCACGAATAAAACAATTAGTGGTGTGAGTTGTAGACTTCCAATTGATAGCTGGAAATCTATATAAAATGGGACTGGATGAAATTATTCGTCACTATGTATTGAAGCATGAGCGACCAATTATATTAAATGAAGCACTTGCTAGTGTAATAGAGGACATTATGCTGGAAAAACTACAATACACAAGATATTGCAAGCATGATTATGGTGGGCCCCTTTGAATTCGAATGCTATAGAATATTGTTGTAGCTGTGATTTCTGTCAGAGAATGGGAAACACATAACGATGAGATGAAATGTCGCTAGTACCTTAGATAACTTTGTAGGAATTTGAAAAATGTGTTGTTGATTTTGTCAGACATATTAACCCACTAATAAAGAGAATATGTGTAAGATAGATTATTACTGCGACGGATTACCTGAATAGATGGGATGAAGTAGCGCCATAAAAGAAAATAACAGAGGTGTAGGTCCTTTGTGCCAAAGAAGTTGAGAAAGTTTCTCAGACGTGGGAATATTTAATTGATGATGAAGATTTAGAGAAAGTAGCATAACAACTACACACTACCAATATAGAGATGAACCAGCTAAATAATGCAATAAAGAAGTTTCAATTAGTAGAAAAAATGGCCAAGGCTTTTGAGATGAAGAAACTACAAAAACAGGTTGCACCATTGCGATCACAACAAAAAAAGAGGACTGATAGGGTCTCTGAATTGCAAGAAGAAACATAGAAAATTACAGGTATAATTCAACCTATACACCAAACAGTGTGACAAGTAGTAGAGTTTGTAAGACTTATAACTTTGGAACACATCAGTTCTAAACTTGTCGAAAATTTGAAGAAGACAGAAGCATAAGTATGGGAGGATACTGAGCACATAGTGAAAATATTTCAGGATTTTCAAAGTAAAGTTGTAATAACATAGGTCTCAGAGTAATGTGGCTGAGGATGAGCCATAGGGGAGTGTTGGGGGCCTGTTGGCCATAGGAAAATTTAAGCATAATTATGCCATAATTCGACTCTAGAAGATAAAGAATTTGGTTGTGAGAGAAGATGCGACGTAAGAGGATTTTTGATGGAAGAGAAGCCACGACAGAAAGACTGGTGCCAAGAGAAGCCATGATTGAAAGAAGTAAGATAAAAGAAGAGAAAAGTGGTTGAAAAGGATAGTTTGACTGATCATGGGTAAGGAGCCAATTAGAGCAAAGCACAGTTTTGGTAATAAATCATAAATGTATTTTGGGCCGATAGTGGCTATTTTTGGTTGTAACTGAATGTATGAGAATAGAAATGACAGCCTGCCAACTTTTAGAAAAGAGCCAGGTTATTAGGATAGGTAGAATCCTATAAAAGGACAAACCCAAGCTATGTGCAGTGATGATTTGCTTGTTTGGTTGATCATTAGTAGGTTTAGAAGAGAAGAAGAGAAATTTGTTTTAGCTAAGAGAACCGATCTAGGCTGTGTGTGGATCAACTGTTAGGAGAAGTAGAGGAGAATTAATTAGACCTGAAACTAGAGAGTATGAGAGGAGAGAAGTATGTATAAGTCATAAAGAATACTTAGAAAAGAGTCTGCAAGCTGAGTGCAGACAGAATGTGCTAAAAAATTTCTCATGGCAGATGAAGAGCACCTTTGTGATTTTTCCAAGATGGGTTTCCACGTTAACTATTGTCTTTGTATATCTTGATTGATGTGTTTGTGTTGAATGTATGCATATTGTTAATAAGCATATCTGAATGTGTCACATCCCTTATGTTTATGAATAATATCATGTATGTATATGCTGCACTACTCATTGAATGAATACGTAATATGGAATTCATGTTAAATGCTACAAGATGTGTCAAAAGGTAAATATCTTGTTAGCTTGAATTAATAGACAAGGGATAAAAAGTATAAACCCTGATTTCAGTCGAGCATTGTAATAAGGAACATCAAGAGTAGAAATACCCACCTAACTATAGAAACCTGGTTCTAACAGTTCCCCATAAGGATATCTAGGGTGAGACTGCATCTGTGTCACAGGTGCTGTCGACTGAGCTCTGCTTTGTTGGGATGATATATGGGTCTTTCTTGACGACTGGAGACCTGAACCTGGGTTGACCGAAGGAGGAAATCCAACAAAACCTGAAGCTTAGAACTGAACATTTTATTCCACTTAGTTTTCAGAGAAGAACATTGTGTGGAGAGCCCCATAACCAAGATTTTCCCTTGTACTATGATTCACATCAAAGATTTATCCCAAAGAGTAATACTGCCAACCAATTTATGCCTACCAAAATATTTCAGAAATGAAGAATTTGGTCTTGGGTTTGTGCATTGCTTGTGATTCAAGAGTGGTTCTCTACTTTTATGCTATAGATGAGTCCCCTGTATGCACTAAGGAGGTAAGACGCACATTGAAAACAACATATTTCACCATATATTGTCTATGAATTGTAAACATTACAAATTATATAGTGTATTCTTGGAAACAAACCTTAGACAACCTCAGTCTCGGAAATATCCCATAAACTATCAACACAAATAATGGTAGACATTCTGGGCACTGCTTTGGAAAGTCGAGTGTGCATCTAATGAACTGTACCCTTCAGGTATCGGAGCACACATGTGGTAGTTGCCTAGTAAATATGCTTGAACCACATTCTGTCTCTTGGTCCAGCGCAAAGAGATTTGTCTCTTTACAATTGATCAAAGTTGGATTTGTGTTTATGGTTTCCACTGTGTTTGTCCTTCGACATGATTTTGTAGGGGTATTCCCTTTTTCTTCCATTTTACTTCTTATTGAAAATAGAGCGTTGGTAAAGAGAAGCTGGTATAAGTTCCTAGGAAAAGATATAAATTGACCGAGAAGTTCCCGATTGTAAGAAATTCAAAAGGGTTGGTGACTGTGATATACCTCAATAGAAATAAAATAAAATTGGATTTCTAGATTGTTGAATGACCCATCCCATGTAGAACAAGCAAAGTACGATTGCAAATGGTGTTGGTAGGTATGTTCCCCAGGTATTTAAAATCCATCCTATGTGTAATTCTTGTATTTATAAATACCTATTTCATGCATAATCATGCTATCTAAATTCATCTATTTCTAACTAAATTCATATTCCTATGGCCAAGGGTTGAATGCAATGGGATTTATCGCTCATGTGCTTCAAACTAAAATTCCTTTTGGAAGTTGTGTTCCATTCCTTGGGTAACATAATGTACTGCTTCAAAAATCCTATGCTCAATACCTATGACATGTTGCTGCATGTATCTTATCAAGAACAAAGAACAAACCCTCATATTATGTCTATCTCCAAAGAAGTGCATATGTCTCAAATTCACATTTTAAGCTCATTTGATTTGGATATTGGATGCATAAATGCTAGGTAAGGTTTATTCCTGCTATAGATGTAGAGAAATCAAATCTCGTTCATACATATTAACCAAGACAATGTGAATTATGCTTGTGTGCTTCTTCATATGAAATAATTCTTCAACACAAGATGGTTCAATGCTTTGAAAGAATGAACATACATTGGTATTAATAGAGGTGGTAGGTTATTGATGCACTAGCGATGACCTCAGAGAACCAAGTAAAATCATTGGGATGCTTAAGAAAAAGCAATGATGAAAGTGAAAGTGGCATATCCAAGAGATCGGAAGTCAGTGATGAAGGCAGAATGGCATGGAAATGCAGGATAAGGTTTCATTGGGACTTGGACCCATGATCACTACAGGACCTGTATCGAAGAACATAGAGGTAAGGACAACATCCCATTCCCAATAGAAAGAGATAACAATTTCTTTTGTATTTCCCAATACCTACAATTCCACTATGGAAATACCACTTCAAATTATAATCCAATCAGTCACCTGGAGAAAAATATGATTTTTATATTATTAAATAAAATTTTTGTATTGAACTTTGGTTACAATTTATATTGGCATTTAGTCAACAATAACTAATGCATAGTTAGTGCTAACAGGAAACAATATACCCTGCCTCTTGGCAGGTATAATAAAAGGTTATGAGTAGACTATGGTTACGAAGTTTAAAATTTATTTATTTGAGTTTCTTTATTGTTAATTTGAAATTTTTTTTATCTTATTTTTCTATTTTATTGTATTTGATTAAATAGTTTTGTTTTCTTATAAAGATTTAGAATAATATAAATAAGGTTAATAACATATTATTTTTATTTACAGGGAATCTTAGTTCCAAAGGGGAAAGTGAAAGAGTTTCATAGTCAAAATCACAAGGCTACACTAAGACATCCTCATTAAAATATTGGCCCTAAGCCCTAGAGAATTGCGAAGCATCGAATATGTGAAACAACTACATCACACCAAAGCATATCCTCCATAATTTTGATATAAATTTTGACTTGAGTCTTCATCTCAAGTATTTATTACATCGTCATAAAGGTATTGACAAGATACATGTTTGGGAACCTCTTCACCTTGAACCATAGAACATAAAAGTGTTACAATAATCAACCCATAGTTATCTACCTCAGACATTAATTAATTCATTTTTGTCTTATTTGCCTAGTTTCCATATTCCACCTTATGCAAGTTGTCATCTACACATCCATAGTGGTCAAACCTGCTAATTTTTGAGTCATGGAGCGCTTGGGAAACCTCCTGGAATCAAATCTGCTTTATTCCTGGCCTCCCTAGCACATGTCTACTTTTTCTGCTTTATTGCCTACTTTTTCAGTGTTTTAAGGCAATTGGGAAAGTTTGACTAGGTGAAGTTAACTTGTTTTTTGTCCTCCACATCCTCCACTCTTTTATCCTATGAAAAGAATGTATGAGTTGTCCTTCCATCCACTATTATCTTGGTTAGTTGATTTTTCCAATTCGTGAGCTCCTAGACAGTTTTGGAAACTGCTTTATGCACCTATGGGGGATTTGCTTAGATTTAGTAAGCCCACTTTTGACTAGATTTGAATGGAATATTCATGCATTCGAATCCCTCATGTAATTATTTATTTTGGTAGCCTATGACTTCACAGGGTTGGCTGTTGTACACTTATTCAATACAGATTAGTGTTCATCTCCATTATTCAGTCTCCTTTGTGAGTAATTTGCATGCGTAATTGGCAATTGTTGTGAGTGTAATTGTTCTAACACTTGGGTTCAATTTCCACATGGTATCAGAGCCTTTTTATATCGATTTCTCTCCTTCCAATTTTTTTTGTAGGTTCAACATCATTGACTGGGAGAATTCTGCTGAATGATGGGACAATTTCTGAGCTATGGATCAATCTCAGAAGATCATCTTGACTCCATTTAATTTATTTGAATGGAAAGTAGAGATGGAGATACTATTGAGAGAGAAAGGCCTCTATAGAGTGATTATGGAAACAAAAGCATAGCCCAATGCAGCTGCAAAGAAATTAAAATGGCATAACAGGAGGGATGAGGCCTATGGTCTCTCGTGTCTAAGTATATCCAGAGACCTCCTTTTCCATCTTGATGGATTGACATCATCGAATGAAGTATGGGAGAATATTGTTGATATTTTTGGAAAGACAGATGAGATGAGGGGACATCAAATTGAAAATGAACTGATCTCCCTGAGTCCCAATAGCTTTGAATCCCTGCAACTCTATTTTTCCAAGTTCAAATCACTTGTTTTGCAGCTAAAATAATGTGGGATCGAAAAGAAGGATGATCAACTGGTCTTGGACATACTCTCGAAACTTGGCCCTGACTATTCAATGTTTGTTTCGACCTTCTATGCCACAAAGTTGACAGCTCGATCCTGGAAGATTCCTAGCCTTGCATATTTCATGGAATCTCTCACACAAGAACAAGATAAATTGGTGATGATGGGCACCATCAAACCATCCAAATACCAAGCTTTGGTTGCTGTAGATTCGAGGGTGGATTCAAAAATCAAGAAGAAAGCTAAAAATCCACCTGAGCAAAAGAGAGACAAGAACAAGTCTCTGGAGGAGCCTCAAGGTTCCAAGAAGAACTACCAGAAGAAGAAAAACAAAGGAGAAATGAGCAAGTGTGCATACTGCAGTAAGGGAAATCATTCTGAGAGCTCCTGCATGAAGAAGCAAATAGACATGCTGACCCAACTCCTAAAGAATAATGGCATCTCCCTTCCAGACAGCTCAAAGAAGAGGGAAGGAGGATCAAGTTCAGAAGACAAAGAGAGTTCATGCATTGGTTGCTGGTACATCAAGCTCACCTAGTTTCAACATTGATTCTGGAGCTTCAAGACATATGGTTTTGACCAAGGAGGCATTCACCTCACTTGACATGTTGAAAGGTCGACCAATAGTATTGGGAGATGACTCTCTCACTGAAAGTTTGGGCCAAGGGAGGATTGATCTTGATCATGGTAAGTTCAGCAATGTGTTGTATGTTCCAGGTCTTGCCTCTAAACTCTTATCAGTGCATCAGATGACCCACACAGGGTCTCCAAATAAGGTCATATTCTCCCCTGATGAAGTTGAGATCATAGAGATCTCAAGTGGTAAAGTCATTGCAAAAGGAGTTGCAAATCATACTTCGAAGGTATACATGTTCTCACACTTCCTACCCTACTCAAACCCCTCTGCTCTTATGATTCATGCTAATGAGGCAAGCAATATTTGGCATGAAATATTTGGCCACCTAAATTACAAGTATCTTTCTAATCTTAGTGAAAAATAAATGGTCATAGGGTTACCAAAGATTAAATTTTCCAAAGGAGTCTGTCAAGGTTGCATCCTAGGAAAACACCCAGAGCATAAATTTGAGAGAGCTAGTCATGAGAGAACCTCTGCACCTCTTGAGTTGATCCACAGTGATGTTGCTGGCCCATTCCCTCATATGTCAATGATTCATGCCAAATATGCATTGACTTTCATAGATGACTTTTCCAGGTATTGCTGGGTTTACTTCCTGAAACACAAGTCTAAAGTTTTTGGCCTCTTCAAAGTCTTTAAGGCTTTGGTTGAAAACTAGTCTGGGAGGAAACTCAAGGTCCTCAGATTTGACAATGGTGGTGAGTATGTCAAGTCTGATTTTATTCAATATTGTACAGATGCAGGTATTCAGATGCAACATTCTATCCCTTACACACCACAGCAGAATGGTGTTGCTGAGAGGAAGAACAAATCACTGACAGAGATGGCAACATGCATGATGGAGGCTAAGACTTTGCCACCAAAGTACTGGGCCAAAGATATAAACTGTGCAGCCTATATCCATAGTAGGGTTCCTCCTAAACATCTTGATGGTATGACTCCTTTCGAAGCATGGAGTGGGCACAAGCCAGATGTGACCCATTTCAAAATTTTTGGCTCAAGGGCTTGGGCTAGAATTCCAACAGAAAAGAGAAAGGATTTGCAGCCCCAAAGCCAAGAGTGTCTATTTGTTGGGTACTATGAAGATTCAAAAGGGTACAATCTAATCAATTTGAGCACAAACAAATCCTTCATTGAAACGTGTGTTCAGTTTCAAGAAGAACCCCTAGAAGCAGTGGAAGTTGGAGAATCCTATTCACCACCAGAACCTTTGAATGTAAGTGAAGAGATAGTTGAACATGATGATTCTGATATGTATGATAATGATGATTTTATTGTAGATCCTAACATCCCTACAAGGCCAAAATGGGCATCCAAGACCATTCATGCAGCTGGAGAACTAGCTGGAAATCCTAATGACCCTAGGAGGACTAGATCTCAATTTGAGAGTGCTCTATGCATGGAAGATCCTATGTTTGCTGAGAAATTTTATCTGATGGTTGAATCAGATCCTCAGACATATGAATATGTAGCAGAATATCCAAGATGGCAAGCATCCATGAAGGAAGAGTTCAGCTCACTCCAGAAGAGCAACACTTGGGAGTTGGTTGATATTCCCCCAAGGAGGAAGCTAGTTCAGTGTAAGTGGGTGTACAAGACCAAATTTTCTGCTGATGGTTCACCTCTGAAGTACAAGGCCAGATTGGTATCCAAGGGCTACTCACAGGTTCATGGCATAGACTACAATGAGACCTTTGCACCAGTGGAAAAGATGGACTCCATCAGGCTATCCTTAGCCATTGCAGCTTCAAAGCAATGGGAAGTACATCACATGGATGTGAAGTGTGCTTTCCTGAATGGAGATCTCACTGAAGAGATATACATGCAGCAGCCTCAAGGATTTTCTACTAACCCATCTCTTGTGTGCAGGCTAAAGAAGTCATTGTATGGGCTTAAGCAAGCCCCCAGGGCTTGGTATGCCAAGATTGATAGCTTTCTGCTATCACTGAATTTTGTTCGATGCAAATCAGATCCAAATGTCTATTTGAAGATGATTAATGGTTCATTAATGATCATTGTTTTATATTTTGATGACCTTCTCATTACAGGAAGCTCAAATGATGAAATTGCTTCCTTGAAGGATGCAATGAACCATGCCTTCTCCATGACAGATTTGGGGCTATTGAGCCAATTCTTGGGGCTTGATATTGCTCAAACCAAAGCTGGAATAAAGGTGCACCAGTCCAAGTATGCCTTGGATTTACTAAAAAAATTCAAAATGAAGGATTGCAAGCCAAGCAACAATCCTTTCCTTTCAGGAGTGAAGCTTGAAGAAGTTGATTCTTCACCTATGGTAAACAATACACTGTGTAGGCAATTGATTGGATGTTTGTTGTATCTTACACATAATAGACCTGATATTTATTATGCAATAAGTGTGGATTCTAGAAACATGGATCAGCCTCATGATATCCATTGGAAAGCAGCCAAAAGGATCCTTAACTTTGTTCAGGGAACAAGGACACACGGGTTCTTCTATAAAGCTAAATCTGATCTTGATTTGATTGGGTTTACTGACAGTGATTGGGCAGGTGATAGCATAGATTGAAAGTCAACATCAGGATATGTGTTCATGCTTACAAAAGGGCCAATTAGATGGTCAAGCAAGAAACAGAGTGCCATTTCACTCTCATCTACAGAAGCAGAGTACAGAGGAGTTGTAAATGTAGCAACTGAATGTTTATGGTTGTAGGGGTTACTTGGAGAGTGTGGCTTCGAATAAGAATACTCAAATACTATCTACTATGATAATCAAAGTACCATTCAAATCTGCAATGATCCAGTTCAGAAGCAGAGAACCAAACACATTGAGATCCATATGCACTACATCAGACAGCTTGTGCATGATGGCACCATTCACCTAATCTTCTGTTCATCTTCAGAACAAGTAGCTGATATCTTCACCAAATTTTTTTGTGAGAAGACATTCAGTGATCTCAAATCACTACTGGGGATTTCTGATCATGCTGTGAAGCATGAGTGATGACAAGATTTCCAAATTTTGTTTTACAGTCCATGTTTAAGGGAGGATTTTTCCACTAGGTTTTTGCCTCTTTCCTTGGTTAAATGGACATGCAGTATGTAAATGGTGACTAAGCATTGTTGCTAGGCCCTATAATTTTCTGATATATTACTCATAAGTCAGGCTTAAGGGGGGGTGTTAGAATAATCAACCCATAGTTAGCTACCTTAGACATTAATTAATCCATTTTTTTCTTATTTGCCTAGTTTCCATATTCCACCTTATGCAAGTTGTCATCTACACATACATAGTGGTCAAACTTGCTAATTTTGAGTCATGGAGCACTTGGGAAACCTCCTGGAATCAAATTTGATTTATTCCTGGCCTCCCTAGTGCATGTTTGCTTTTTCTGCATTATTGCCTGCTTTTTCAATGTTTTAAGGCAATTGGGAAAGTTTGACTAGGTGAAGTTAACTTGTTTTTTGTCCTCCACATCCTCCACTCTTTTATCCTATGAAAAGCATGTATGAGTTTTCCTTCCATCCACTATTATCTTGGCTAATTGATTTTTCCAATTCGTGAGCTCTTAGGCAGTTTTGGAAACTGCTTTATGCACCTATGGGGGATTTGCTTAGATTTAGTAAGCCTGCTTTTGACTAGATTCGAATGGAATCTTCATGCATTCGAATCCCTCATGTAATTATTTATTGTGGCAGCCTATGACTTCACAGGGTTGGCTGTTGTACACTTATTCAATACAAATTAGTGTTCAGCTCCATTATTCAGTCTCCTTTGTGAGTAATTTGCGTGTGTAATTGGCAATTTTTGTGAGTGTAATTGTTCTAACACCTGGGTCCAATTTCCACAAAAATAATATATAAAAAGGGAACAATATTTTATGAAGAGAGGTGCTATCTAAAGACACCATTACAACACTTAAGAATAGGGAATTGTGATCAGAACATCACAATGCATTATTCAAATCTTCTCAATTTGATATCAACTCAACCCATAGGGTCATTCTTTTATAATATCCAGATCTAACGAACTTCCTTGAAGTGAGGAAGATCCGGTCCACAAATAAAGGTTGTTGGTTCTAACTGTTTCGATGAAATATGTTACGTCCCATAGTTTAGTTGGTCGTTGTAGTTGACTCGACCATGAACTTGTTGACGAGTTGAGCCTTCAAATATCCTAGTCAAATTCTTTTCTATTTGATTGTTGTCTATCGACTAACTGTCTATAGAAGATATAGAAGTGTGATGAACCTGCATAAACTTAGGTTCCAACACTCCCCCATCAACAAAATTCTTTGGAGATTTAGGAGATGTAATTCTGTTCTCTGAACATCCCGTCATTATTGCAACTTCCTTAATCCAAAGCATACTCCAAATTTTCACAAAATTAGCTTTGGGTAAAGGATTCATAAAGATATCAACAATTTTATCATATTACTACAATAAACAAGTGATACAACAATGTCTTGCACCAACTATCTCAAGTAATGAACATGAAGTTCAACATGATTCATTTTTTTGTAAGAAACATGATTATTAACAACATGTAGTGTACTATGATTATCAAAATACATAATATTTGAGACCTGAACAGGAAATCTAAGCTTTGCTAAAAGTTGATGGTTCCAAAATGCCTCTGTACTGGCATTGGAAATGCCACAATAATTTGCTTTTGTAATCTAAAGAAGAACTACCTTCTATCATGACTAGACAAAGGATCCAAACCTCAATTGAAACATATAGGAAAAAGTGGACATTCGGTCATCAATGTCACCTCCCAGTTGGAATCAATAAAATCGACCAATAATTATGTGCTAGTATAATACTTAATACCATACTAATAAGTTCCTTTAATATATCAAAAAATTCTCTTTTCATCTTTCCAGTGGCTTTCGTGAGGATACCACATGAATTGGGAGACCACACTAACAATAGAGGATAGATATGGTTGAATGTAAGTTAAGTAAATTAGGTTATCGACAACCTTTCGATAAAGAGTGGAGTAGACTCGTGGAGATTCAAAATATTTGGACAAATTTATGCTTGAATGATAAGGTGTAGCACAAGGCAAAGATCCAAAGCATATTTTGGTTGAGAAAGAAAGATATCATGGTCCATCATCCATTTGAAAATTTTGAATGCCCATAAAGAAATAAAACAAACCAATATAATTCATTTAAAATGTATATGCAATTTTTTTCTTCAAACCCAAAATTAGATTGACATTATTTCCAGTTATGACTAAATCGTCAACATATAATGCCACATTCAAATTATCACCGTGAACATGTAATACATAAATATTGTGATCAAATTCAAAACATTTGAATCCTAGATTAACAAAGACATGATTTATCTTCTCATACCAAGAATAAGGTGCTTGTTTCAAACCATACAATAACTTCTTGATTCGACAAACAATATTAGAATCTATCACAAAACTAGGTGGTTTTTCCATATAGATTTCTTCAGACAAATATTGTAAACATACCCCTCCTAGGTCTAAGGTTAAGGAAAGGTCAAGGGGATCTCTATGGAGGTATAGAGGGCCAATTTTAAGTTATGTACAACAAATAATTTCACATAAACAAGCCTGGTCAGCTTATCATAAATTTCGTTTCTTCATTTAACTAGTGATGATATTCTTAATTAGTAATTTAAGCAGCTAAGCTCTAGCTAGAAAACATAGTTTTAACATAAAGTAACCCTAAATATCATCTATATGTGGAACCATGCATAATATAATTATGGATTTCAAAAATATCATATCTAATTAATTCCATGTTTCACAAAATCACCTATCAAAACTTTCTCTTTTAGTGACTAAAAACAATATCTACAATTTCTACAAAACCGTGACTAGTTTCTATACAAATATGGAACTTATATGAAACTAAGTTTAAAGATGTATGACCTGATATTGTGATGTAATTTTCAGCCACATTATGGTCCATGTCAGCCTTGAATAAATACTAAATACATAATTTAATTACATTGAAAATCATGCTCAACAAATCCCGATAATTGTACTACTAGAAGGAACTCATAACATTACAAATTCTAGTCAATTATTTTTCATTAAAAATAGATTTATATTATGAGCATAAAGACAATAAATAAATTCAACATAATTCATTAAACCACTTCTAAATCATACTTCATAAATGGACTCTCAAGTATAAAAATATGGTACAATAACTAGTACAAAGCAGTACAATTTCTCCCAGAAATTGCTAATCACAAAGAATATAAAAAATTACTTCAAATTAAACCTTATCAAGAATAGACACAACCTATATACTAATAATAATATTCAAGCATATCACATAAATTATTAATTGATTATCTTAATAGTGTGTATCTGGTGGCAACAAGACGTCGTTCCTCCCAACCTGTGACCTTTCTTGACACGCGTTTTCCCTTCGAAATCCCACCCCAACCCCCCCTCCCCCAAGCTGAGGTCCTAGAATCCCATGTGATATGGTCTCTTATAAATTATACTAATTATTATCTCCCTCTCATGATGGTGAATTCTTAAATCCACTCTTCTGACCCTTATGCCAAATTACTAATTTGAATCTTCTGACCCTCATGCCAATTTTCTGACATTTAGGCCAATTATCAATTTGAATATTATGAACCTTAGGTCAATTTTCTGACCCTTAGTATAATTATCAATTTGAATCTTTTGATCCCCAAGAAAAATTTCTGACCCTTAGTCTAATTACCAATTCAAACCCCTAGTGGAGCATTCGAATTTGAAAATAATACCGCTCTTCAGAGAACATAAGCCAAACCCCTACTAGGGAATCTGCCTAACATAAAACAAATAACCATGGACTCTTTCAGATCCTTCCCAGGTATCCAACCACATACAAAGTATTGATCTGCTCGATAAAATTGGCAGAATCACCACAAATAATGTGCAAGTTCAACCAAAATCCCTTTTGTAATTTTCTATTTTCCTCAACTCCCAGCTTTGATGCTCTCCATATCCTATACAAGAATTAATGAATGTCTCTTTGGAGCCATTCGAATCCTTTTTTTCTCAACTTATTTTTCCTCCAAGATTTCGACTTGAGTCTACAGAGGAAGGAATCCCAAACATTGGGGATTCCTAAACACCACTCACTGACACACTAAAGATACATCCAAATCACCTAAGACTGACTCCTGAAACCGACAGAGACACCTCCCTAAATTGGATAATTCAATTCTTCAAAATTAGCCTCCAACCCCACTTAACTGACTCACTCACTACTAAACTAGGTCTCCTACTTGAAATTGACTCGAATTTATCTCAAGGATTCAAATTCTCCCAAAATCACCACCATACAATCAATTATACTCTAAATTAAACACAAATCTAGGATGGACTGATAACTGACTCCAATGCCTAAGTGGAATTACTTAATTAATTAAAGTGACCTTTAATTAATTAATTGGCGACTAGTTTCACTAGTTCAACTAGTGTAACTGAAACAGAGACTCAATGTAACTAACATATGTTTAAATTAACTTAATTAACTTAAATTTAACTTCCAATGACCAAAAATAGGCACTATCATGACCTTCAATGAGTCAAGAAGGGAACATGACTAGTGTGTGAAGTGAAAGTGAGCCCCACTGCTTATTAGATGAAGAATATTCTCACATAGGGCACAGGTTTTGCATGCAAGTGCATGCATAGAACTAATAATGGGTTTTTGGATCCCCATAGTCTGTAATTAAATAAATTAGGTAGGAAAGAGTAATGTTAGGGGGATATGCAACTCCGAACTCCAACCCCTTCTCACAAGACATTCAAAAACCCCCCAACAACGTTTGTTGTCATGTTGTGCCATTATTAATTTTAGATATACTAATAAAAAAATATAAACCATTATTTTAATTACTGCAATCAAAATAAAAATCCATCTAAGTAGGTGTCCATGATCTTGGAACCCAGTGCCATCCATCAAAGTAGTCAAACAAATAAATCAATTTTTAGGGCATACTATGGGGATATTACATCCCCTCCCCCTTAAACAAAGCATCATACTCAATGCAATTAGTTCCAAATTAAGAAAATAGTTGAGGATATGACTCCCTCACAAATTCTTCTAGCTCCCAATTAACGTCATCAGGTCCATAGTGGGCCCACTGGACCTTGACCTACCTGACCTCTCGGTTCCTGAGAAGTCTAACCTTGCTGTCCAAAATGCGTAATGGCTGTACAATAAAATATTCTTCTGGTTCCCCCTGATTCACAACCAATCAATGGATCTCATGATTAGTCCCCAACATGGATAAATTCAGGGGCTATATATAGACCATGGGCTATATTAAGGGTCTTACAAAAATTTAGTGGGCTACTTTCTTATATGGAAAGGGTTTTTTCAACTAAAATATATTTTCCCAATATTTATTAGAAAAAAAAAGAAATCCAAAATTAATATCCTTCCACATGTGGATGAGGAAAATGAAAAAAGTTGTTTTTCTCCCTTGCAAAATATCCCTCCAATTTATCTTTCACCCCCAATTTCTAGAGAAAATCTAGTGAAATCACTCTTTCGCCCCCAATTTTCAATAATGGACGCTCCCAAGGGTTATTTTTCCCTCCATTTTCTTTCTAATTCAGGCATATGCCCACATTTTCCTGTATATTGAGTCAATTCCAAGTGATACCTTCTTTCAACCCTTGATTTCAAGTATTGGAGGGAAAATCATGGGTTTTTTTTTCTATATAAAGGCTACAATGATTCATGGTTCACCCACACCATATTGTGCTTATAGGGTGAATGTTTTGGTTGATGCGATTGCACTTTTCATTCTTAGTTTTCTTAACATTTTAATCTTCACACAACATCTCCATTGCCGAAATATCAAGTATTGAAGGGGCATGTCGCACATGCAATTTATTAGAGAATACAAGATCACATCACACTTTTCATCCAATAATTAACAAGGTATGTTTTTTATCAAAAAAAATTATGCTTTTTATCCACAGTTACAATATATTATTAGATTGTAAAATTTCCTTTTTATAATGTATTTTTGTCATGGATGATTTTTTTGTCATGGATGATTTTTTAGGCTTGTTGAATTCTAGGGATCTCTTTATTCTTAGGTATCATTCAATTTTATTAGGTTTTTATTCTATCCTAGAAGTATTGGTTCCATGAAAGTTTTATAGAGCTCAAAATATATGATTTATTTTATTCCTTGTCATGTTTAAACTATCGAATGACACTTATATGTTGTTAGTGGATGCTACTCTTAATGGAGAGACACCACATGGTTTTTATATATTCAAACTAAATTTGACCCAATTGATTCAAATGTGCTTTTATTAGGATCTTGCTCTGCAATTATTATTGGATCTAAGGTGTTAATGAGAGTGTTTATGCTTATATTTTATGTTTTTTATTGTTGATGTTTGGGAGGTTTGTAATATAAATGAATGCACATTGATTATAATAGTGGGGATATAGTGTAATGGTCATTATTTTAGATGTCCTCTTCCATAGTTGTCCAAAGCGTATTGGTAGATTCTTTTATTTGTATTGAGAAGTTCGTGATTGGTATATTTTTTATTCATATTGCAAAGTTCATCAATTTTATTTGTGACCTAAATTTGTTGGGTTCGGTACTTGTTTTATGATATTTTGTTTTTTTGTAAGGCTCATTCAGAAGAAAAATGTCTTTTGGTGATTTATTTTGATGTGTAATTTCTATCATCGTCCAGAAATGGATCTAGTTATGTATGATAAATATATGATTTAGTTACAGCACGATACTTCATTTCAATCATGATTGTATATAGTATGTACATGGCATATCTGACCTAATATGTAGACATTATGCTATTTGATATATAGTCTTTTGCATTCAATGAGGGTGATAAGACAATTTTACTACCTTTTTCATGCTTTCAAAAATTTCAAGGACTTGGATACAAACACCTCCTCAATTTATCTAGGAAAAAGTGGTCTTTAATAGAGTAGTTCTAATTATATGTGTGATGATGGCTTAATGTTATTTCTGTTCTTGTTTGTGTATTTTCTTATTTCTAATAACCATTGCAAGTTTCCAACTAAATCTAAAAATTCTAAATCAAATGACATATTTATATTTTGATTGTAAACAAAAGAAATGAAAAAGTGACATTCGTATCTATAACTAGATAAGCAGGTTATTTTTTCTTAAAGGGTAGCTTAATGAGAGATTTGAAAAATAAGCTAATTGGGAATTCATACACTATAGTAAGGTTGTGGGTCTCTATAATACTCCACATTGTAATCAGGGATAATTTTAGGGGAAAAAGTTAGCCCATGGGCTACTTTTCCATGTTTTTATCCAAGAAAGGATTCACCATTTTGCATTTTTTTAAGCCTTGGTTTTCCCAATTTTGATGGGGTAAAAATTTTTCAGCCTGAAAATTGCCAAATTATTATATAAATGATATAAAATCCTTGGAAATTAAAATATTTTTATGAAAAATATCACCAAACATTTTATGTTGGCGTTTTAAGAATTTGTAAGATTCGCCAACATTTATACACTTTTAAGTAAGTATGGTTACTTAAAATCATTCCTGATTGTAATAATCGTTTGTGGGTGCCATAATCACTCCACATTGTAAAGTGTTCCATTCTATCAATTTTCGGTATGTCAAGATTTGGGTCCCCACATGTTCGTTGGACCATTAAGGGACAAGATAAAAAGTAGATTCCCCACTTTTTTTTACTATATTTAGTGTAGTTTTGTTTCACCAACACCTCCAATTATGGGTGATCCTATACTACTTGTGAAAAGTATAAATAAATTCCTCCTCTCCTCATTCATGCATTTGTTCATTGAGGGTTTAGGATTTGAGAGATTCTATCTCTTGTATGTTCTCTTCTATTGCACTACCTTAGTAATACGCAGAAACAAAAGACAAGTCTTCCTAGAAAAATATTCACCAAGGCATTACAAGATTTTATAATTTGATGAAATATTTGCCAAGTTTTTACAATATTTTATAATTCAGTGAAATATTCGCCAATATTTTACAATACCTTATAGTTTAGTGAAAGATTCACTAAGAGTTTACAATATTATATAATAGAATGAAAGATTAACCAAAAAATTATATATACATATTATGTTATTAATAAAATAGCCTTCAATTTTGCCTATATATTAGGGAGATTCCCCCATTACACATATAAATTTCAAGGGTGTTCTTAAAATTATCCCTGGTCCCTAGGCGCATATGTGTGTGTGTGTGTGTGTGTGTGTGTGTGTGTGTACATTATCTACACATATACACATATACATACATATATACATACATACCCACACACATACACACACACACACACACACACACACACAGATATAGAATACACACAGAAACACATTATAAATCAAATTTATTCATCATTTCATCATTACTAATCTAAATACTGAGTTAGAAAATAATTGTGCATTCCATTTTAAGATAAAATAGTAGAAATCACATAAAATTAATTATAACATGCACACAATAACATTCACTTGTATGGTGTTCCAATCTATCACATGGTTTTCATGTGGAATATATATTTTTAACAAATACACATGAAAAACATTATGTACTTTGATGCTAGCAAGTAGTGTCAATTTATAGGCAATTGATCCTACTCAATTTAAGATTTCAAACAATCCACAATACTTGGCATCCAACTTAGAACAATGTTAATCCCTACATGTTGGGAAAAATTCCCCCTATATTGTGCAATTTACACCATATATGGTGGTGTATTACATTTTTTTTTATGTATTATTGGGTCTATTAGTTGTTATTGTACACCTTTTTCTCCTACATATAGGAAGGAGATATTCTCATTTGAGTAAGCATTGTATATTGTCTTGTCTTGGGTACACAATACATTGTGTAAGGAGACTACTCCCTCGATGAGGATTTTTATTTATCTTTGTAATTCATTGTGAAGGTGTGTATTAATCTCTTCTTGTCTATTTCTTCTCTTTTTATGCTATTTATGGGAGTTGGTTGCATAACATTTGGTATCAAATCTCTTTCCTCGGGAGTGGATTCTGCAAAACGAGTCATCTTGGAATTTTCACCACAAATTTTTTTCTACAAGGATTAAAATATCAAAGTTAAAAACCCACTTCTAGAACAGGCTTAAATATCTTCAATCCTAAATTCAGATCCTGATCCATTACAGTTTAGGAGATAATTGTGGAGGAATCTAGAGTTTTTGACTAGTCCAAAACCTAGTCTAAAACAATTGTTCTAGGGAAAAAGGTCATACCTGAGGTATACAAGATCCAAATTGAGTGAGGCCAGTTGAATAAAAAATTATATGGACCAAGGTATATTTGTTAGAAGTTTTAGATGCAGAAACTAAATATTGGACATGTGGCATATCGTACAAGTTTGCTCTTCTAGATAGGCCAAAAATATGAAGATTTGGGACTTTTGCAACAAAATTATTTTGGAACATCAAAATTAGGTCATACTTATGAAATTGGAAAAAAGACACATCAAGGTATTACAGATAAAAGTTTCATACCTCAAGGAGCCTAAATTCAAATTTTATCTTAGTTACAAGTCAACCCTAAAACTGTCTTTTAATTAGGGTTTGAAAAATGTGTTCTAGGGAAAACGTTCATATATGAGGCATGCAAGATCCAAAATGAGTGATACCTATTGAATTCAAAATAATATGAACTAAGGTATATGTGGTAAGATTTTTATATGAAGAAACAAATTATTGGACACGTGGCATACAATACAAGTTTTCTCTTTTGGATAGGAAATAAATAAGAAGTGTTAGGAGAATTGCAATATAGTTTTACTAGAGCATACGAATTAGGTCATAAATACGACATAAAAAAGAGGACATATGAGGACACCAAAAGATGAAGTTGAAAACCTAGAGGATCTAAAATTTTAAATTTATCTCAATCCAATTCAGTGATAAAATAATCTTCCAATCAAGGTTTGAAGAAGGAAAATCTATAGTTCAAGCAGTGGTAGATCACATAGAGCACTGATGAGAAGTATCCAAATAATGAATATGTCCAAAAATAGGATGAAACAATAGGTAGATGAACATCATAGTTAAAGGATTTTTGAAGAATGAAAAATAAAATGGGTACTTGAACAAATCATTGAAACAAGGACCAAACAACTACGAAATCAAGCTATTATTGAGTACATCATCAAGTGGAAGAACTTAACAATTGTAGATTCGACATGGGAAGATGATTCCTTCATGAAAATGCATCAAAAACTACCCAAGCATTTTGGACAATTCTTGTATCAAGGGGAGGGGAATGTTAAGCCCTAAATGTTGGGCATAGTCCCCCATATAGTGTGCATTCAATTCTTCTATGAATATAGAAATAGAGATAATAGAGTCCTTTTTATGGTCATAAATCCATTGGTACCATACAAATTGATCAGGTTCTAAATATACGGATGCAATAGTTATCTTTTTCAAAGTGGGCACCTGGTGTAGATCAAAGAATTGCTCCATCTAAAAAATCCATGTGATTGGATCCTTGCCATTAAAATTTCTCATGTCAATCTTGGTGATAAATTAGTTCCTTGGACCTGAATTGAACCCATGATGTTGTAGTGAATCATCAAATTTTTAGGACTCCAACCTCCTACTCTCCAATTTGTTTTCAATTTTCTCCAGACGTGACTGGATAAGTCCTCTTTTTCCTCCTTATCCTCTTCTTGAATAGATACATGTGGAATAAAGCTATGTTTTATATCCTTCATCAATTCCTTCAAGTCTTGAAGAGCTTATTTTCTAGCCATCCCTTTGATATCATCTTTACTAGACATCCTTTTAAGATCCTCTTTACTAGCCATCGCTTTGAGATCCTCTTTAGTAGCCATCGCTTTGAGATCCTATTTACTAGCCATCTTATTTTCCAATTTAACCAAGTCATCCATTTTCACATTTCCTTTAATAATATCTTCCAACTTGGACATTCTAAAATATATGTCTTCCATTTCATCATATGTCGGGGATTAATCCTCTGGGGGTTTGAGTGGAGTGTGATTCCTTTCATTTCCTTTTGGTGGAATTTTTAACAATAAATATATATCACACCCTAGGGTTTACCACAAACAAATCCTTCTACTCAAAGCTATTCAAATGCAAAATGAAATACCTTTTCCTTCATTTAGAAATTGCGCCTTCCTTCCTTTAGATCGACTTTCCTTTTCTCACTTGAGGAAATTGTTCCCTCCTACCTTTTGGGATGACTTAACTTTCTCCATTTTGGAAACTGCAACCTCTTGACTTCCAAAATTTTCCTTATTTTCATGCTGACAACCTTTTCTGCACTTGCATGCCTTTTGCATGCTTTTCTGGCCGGCTGTTTTTGTCATTCTTTCTATCTTTTTCTTCTTTTATGTATCTTTCTTATTTTTTCCCTAGTTTCTAATTAGTGTGACAACCAATTGGGTCCACAAGGCCTCATGCGTCCCCCCTTGGCCACCTAGCACATCAACTAGGTCCAAAAATTAATATATTCATAAAATAAAATAAAATAATTAACACATGAAAATAATATCCTAAGTCTAAGGGTTGCATACAAGGATATTTATTATCTATCAAAATTAACTCCCCTTTTAATTAATCTAGTCCTCCACTAGGAACCTAAAATAAAATTAATTATAACATTAATAAAATAACATTCACCTATATAGTGTTCCAATATATCACATGGTCTTCATCAAGAATATTTTTTTTTTAACAAAGACACATGAAAAACATTATGTATTTTGATGATAAAAGGTAGTGTCAATTCATAGGAAATTGGTCCTACTCTATTTAATATTTCAAATGGTCCACAATACTTTGAATCCAACTTAGAATAATTTCCCAAATTCAACCAGATTTTTCGGAACTTGAATTTTAAGAACGCATGGTCTCCCACAACAAACAACCTTTCATTTCTATTTGTGTCCGCATAATATTTTTTCCGATCCTGATCTTCCTTCAAGTTTTTTTTTATTGGAATCATCCATTCTTCCAAATCCTTTAACAATTCAGGTTCAATAGCAATCCTATATGTAGGGTTACTCCCACTGATTGGGATGGTGCACTTCCTTCCATATAGGGACTCAAATGGGATCATTTCAAGTGAGGTATGATATCCATTGTTATATTCAAATTCCACTAGGTGCAAGTAGTCTTCCCATCGTGATGGTTGATCCATCACATACATCCTTAACATGTATTCCAGTACCTGGTTAACTCTCTTTGTCTATCCATTAGTTTGTGGGTGGTAAGTTGTACTCAATTTTAGTTCCGTAATAAATCCTTTGAATAATACTCTCCAAAATTCATGGTAAATTTAGATTCTCTATCAGATACTATAGCCTTTGGAATTCCATGTAACCTGGAAATCTCCCTCATAAATCATATGCAATTTTAGTTTCCATATATGTAGTCCTTACTGGTATGAAATGAGATGCCTTAGTTAATTTGTCTACTACTACCTTGATTGCATCATGTTGTGACCTCATCTTTGGTAATTTGGTGATGAAGTCCATATATATTACTTCCCATTTCCATTTGGGTATTGTTATCAGTTGTAACAATCTTGTGGGGTGTTGATGTTCTATTGTGACCTTCTGACATTCCATACATTGATCTATATACTCCGCCATATCCTTTTTATTCCTAGCCAAAAATATTGTTCTGCACTGCTGAAATGGTATTTTGAAAACCTGGGTGTCTTACATATGGTGCATTATGCATCTCCTTTAGAATTGTTTTCCTTAATTCCCCATAGTTGGGAACATAAATCATGCTTTTCATTAAGAGGATCCCATCCTCCCCAATCCTGTACTTATCAAATTTTTGTGGTACACCCTGCTGTTGTAAGCTATCCCTAACCTATTGATAGTGTTCATAGGAGTTGTAGGCTTTCCTAATATTGTCCCTTATATCTGAAGTACATGTACTAATGGTTGTTACATGTATTACCTCTAGTTTTCGACTGACTGCATCTTCCACCTTATTATCCTTTCCCTTAATATGGTTGATGTCAAAATCATACTCACACAGTAGCTCCATCCATCTCTTTTATCTCAGATTTAGAGTCGATTGTTCAAATAGCTATTTTAATCCATCTTAATCCATCCTTAATTCATATTTCTTTCCCATTAGATTGTGTCTCCACATATTAAGGACATGTACAATGGTTGCAAGCTTTAGATCATGGGTGACATAGTTTTTCTCATGCTCTTACAATTTCCTTGATTCATAACTAATTACATGTCCATCCCGAGTCAAAACTCCATGTTTTCTAAGCCGACTGGAAACTATGCATACTACAAAACACCTATCCGTATGTGCAATATTTAGTATTGGTGCACTAGTCAACATCTCCTTGAGTCTCTGAAAGCTACCTTCGCACTTGGAATTCCATTCAAATTTTATTCCTTTCTTTTGTAGTGAAGTAATAGGGTGTGCTATCCTTAGCCCACATGGGTGTGGCTTATTGGAGATTCACTTGATATGAAGTCAAATGTTGTAAAGGAGGCCACGAGTTCAAATTACACTTGAGCTTACCCATGTCCCATGCTTGTGGACGGTTGTGAGAAACATAGGGGTGTAGTGGTAGCGGGAATGGATCCCTAGACCCTGTGTCACATGAGTATCGATCCAGTCGCCAATTTACGATTCCCCTAGTAACAAAAAATGGTGTGCTATCCTTGAAAATACCTCAATAAACCCATGATAATAACCCACTAATCCCATGAATGACCTTACTTCTGACACATTTCTAGGTGTTTCCATTCCACAATAGATTTTATTTTCTTGGGGTCTATTGATATACCCTCCTCGGTAATGATATGCCCCAAATATTGAATCTGATTATGATAGAAGGATCATTTGCTTAATTTTGCATATAGTTGCTTCTCTCTAAGCACCTGTAATTCCAACCGAAATTTTTCCTCATGTTCTTCTTATGTCTTCGAGTATATGAGAATATCATCCAGAAATAACACTAAAAATTTATCCAAGTATCTATGGTATATCCCATTCATCGTGCACATAAAAGTTGCTAGTGCATTAGTCAATTTGAAGGGTAATAATATAAATTCATAATTTATGTATCTCGTCCTAAAGGCTATATTGCTAATATCTTTCTCCTTTATCCTTACTTGATGGTATTCTGATCTTTAGTCTATTTTTGATAAAACCCTGGCCCATTTTAACTGGTCAAATAAGTCATCTATCCTCGACAAAGGGTACTTATTCCTAATAGTTTCTTTGTTTAATTGTCAGTATTCTATACATAGTCTCATAGTCCCATCCTTTTTCTTCACAAATAGTAAGGGAACACCCCATAGGGACACACTAGGTCGAATGTATCCTTTCTTTGATAACTCTTATAGTTTCATCTATATATTTGTAGGAATCCTTCAACCAGTGCAGACACTGCTTGTTCCTCTATCCTATATGGTAAAAATCTAGAACAAAAAATCATAGCAGTATATCCTCTCCCTGGATAATCAATCTACTTGAAAATTAACTCTTTCACCTCAAATCTAGAAACTCTGGCCATTGTTTCACTATCCTTCATGCGATCTATAATACGTGAAAAGAAGCATTAGAAACAAGACATGGGATAAGAGTAACAAGCTAGATTAATCATCCATATTAGTGATTAAGGAATCTAATAATAAATGACTAATATTCACACAAATCATATATGGGAAAGGGAACCACTTTTATATTAATCAAAATGAAAAGAGAAAGCTACAACCAAATCCTTGATGTCAATAGATTTGTCTCCACAAGGTCTTTTACACACTCACACAACTCAAATGCTCACACAAAATATATTTGCTAACACAACTCATTCAACTTTTCCTCAAAACCAGACTTCAATCCAACAACATACGGATGCTTTCCTTGATATCCCTTCACATAGTCCATGAAACCTTCTTTTGTAGGCCAAGGGACGCTCATATGAGATGAGATCCTTTAGAAAGAGGATAGGGGATGATCTCTATGGGTTAGGAGGTCGAGTTCCAGCTCTCCCTATCAGATAGGAACATCCTCCACAAGAACTTTCGCTTGGAAGCTTCTTGAAACTTCTCTTTTTCCCTTTTAAATCTTGTTGGCGCTTCTTGTAGTGAGGGTATGTACACCGAATCACTTTGCATACAAGGTAGACGTGCCATTGGTGCCTATTTCTAGTGGAAAAGGTGTTCCAAACTTCTCTAGCACTCTGTCATAGGAGGAAAGGTGCACCAGCCAGTCCAAGAGTGGGAAAAAGTGTCTAAAATAATCATTTGCCAAGTGTTTTGAGGGTTTTGAGGCATCAATGTAGATTTTAGGTGCAACAGAATGCCCCCAAAGTATGAGGCTAGAAGTATGTGATAGGTAAAATACTTTTCTAGACATCAACTTGGTATCAGAGGAAAAGAGAGACGAGTTTACACTTGATATAATATCAGTAACTAACTTATCTGATTGAGTCACAGCTGCAGACCAATACATTGCAGATCCATCATGATGAATCTATCATGGCTACCAAGAATACACTATAGATCCATGAACAACAATGTTGAAAATAGAACATGGCTATGGAATATACAAAGTATATCCATGTTATCCAGACTCAATATCACACTCAACCACTAAACATACACTGTGGATTCATGTCATAACTTCAAATAATCCTCTATCACAACTTGAGGATAGGTACACATTCAGGTGAATACCTAATCACTCTGGTATTATATTTTTAACATTTAAGCTATATGATCTTAGGATCTTATCTGAGAGAATAACACGCACAACAATCAAACACAAGAGACAATGAACACAAAGTTTTTCCTCAGGGAAACCATAAAGGATAAAACCCCACAACTTCCTCAGAGATAGAATCAGCACCAAAACCAAAACCCCAAAATAGTAAGATGATCTCCCGACAGCAGTAGTCTCTCTCTCTCTTGTCCCAACAACTTCTTCTCTTTCATTTATGCGCTACAACTGAGTGTGAGTGAATCTGTGTTAAATAGAGAGGCTCACTCTCTATTTATACTAATTCCTGACTTGACACTGACTCACTAGGTTTGACTTCTCTAGGAGAGTCTAATAACCCTAGGGCCCCACAACTACAGGGACTTTAACCCTTGATCAATAGGATGGTTACCCATAATGATTTTACATGACTTGTTTACATTATTGAATCTCTCGATAGGAACATCGAGGCATGAAATTACTCAAATACATTACAGACACTTCCCGAAATAAACATCAAGGTAAAATACATAATATATACAAGTGAATACATTTCAAAGTTACAAATACATCAACACTCCCTCTTAACTAGGAAGGTATTCTCTCGAAACAATTTATCAGCACAAGTCTTCTTCTTTGTATCATCTGGATCATCATCAAGTTATCTTCATCTTCAAGTCATATTCGTCTTCAAGTCATCTTCGTATTCAAGTCATCTTCATCTTCAATTAATCTTCGTCTTCAAGTCATCTGGATCATCACTAGACAATATTACGGGTGCTATCTCTCGATTCTTCTTGTCATAGGAATTTCTATAGAGCCAACCCTTTCTCATGCTGGTTGTAGGCCTAGCCTCCAAGTAGGTATTCATCTTCTTCAGAACTTATATCTGACCCATTTAGAAAGGCCCACCTAGCACTCACATCCGACCATGTCAAAAAGGCACACCCAACACTCACATCTAACCATGGGATGAACACATCAACCATGTCAGAAAGGCCCAGCACTCACATCTAACCATGGGATGAACACATCAACCATGTCAGAATTTAGAAAGGCCCAATACTTATATCTTACCATGGGATGAACACATCAACCATGTAAGAAGGGCTCAACACTTATATCTTACCATGGGATGAACACATCAACCATGTAAGAAGGGCTCAACACTTATATCTGAACATGGGATGAACACATCAACCATGTCAGAAGGGATCAACACTTATATGTGACCATGGGATGAACACATAAACCATATCAGAAGGGATTTGCATTTATATCTGATCATGTGGAATGAACACATCCCACAGTCACATCAGAATGGCTCTCAGTCCTAGACTGAAACAAATTCTTGGTAACTAACCAGGTGCCTCGATTCTCCCAGAGAATGGCCTCTTAGCACTTAACCTGAGCTTCAGTCCCATACTAAATCAATTTCTTGGTAACTAACCAGGTGCCTCCATTCTCCTAGAGAATGGCCTCTTAGCACTTAAGCTGAGCTTCAGTCCCAGACTGAATAAATTTCCTAGTAACTGACTAGGTGCCTCCATTCTCCTAGAGAATGGCCTTCAACACTTATATCTGATCATGTGGGAACACATCCCATATTCACCTCAGAATGGCTCAGCACTTACATCAGACCATGGAAGGAACCAATCCTCTCACCATGTCAAAATGGCTCATGGACTCATCACTTCCCCTTAGAGGGAACCTTGATTTGGAGAACACCAAGCTTCTCCCTAAAGTACTCAAACTTCACTCTGGCCAATGGATTAGTCAACACATCAACTATCTGTTCATCCGTCATAACATACTGGAGCTTCACTGCTCCTCTCTGCACCATATCCCTGATATAGTGATATTTGATCTCGATATGCTTCGACTTGTCATGGAACACCGGGTTCTTAGACAACTTCACACAACTATGGTTGTCGCAATATATACAAGTAGCATCCAACTGGAGATCAAATAAATCAGACAGTAGCTTCCTCAGCCATACTTCCTCACAACTAGCTAAACAAGCTGCAACATACTCTGCTTCACCTATACTTAGTGCCATGCAAGACTATTTCCTGATAAACCAAGAGATCATACTTGGTCCCATACTGAAGCAGCACCTTGAAGTGTTCTTTCTATTGATGGCACTGCCTGCCCAATCTAAATCAACATGACCTTCTAGGTTAATCTTCTGATTCACCTCATACTTGAGCCCATAATCAACTGTACCCTTCAGGTAACTCAGAATATGCTTTGTAGCAATCAAGTGAACATGTCTCGGATCTGTTAGGAACTGGATCAAGGTGTTCACAACAAAGCAAATATCTAGTCTCGTGTTTGTCAGGTACATCAAGGACCCAATCATCTGACGATACATCATGGCATCAATCGACCGGATGAAGCATCACTCAATATATTTAGGTTCGATGCCATAGGTGTGGTCATGGAATTTCCATCCATCATCTCGAACCTCTTCAGGATCTCTACTGCATACTTCCCTTGTCCAAGGGAGATTCCATATGCATTCTGCCACACCTCCATGCCCAAAAAATAGTGCATCATACCCAAGTCTTTCATTTCAAACTCAGCAGCAAGCTTCCTCTTCGTATCAACAATCAACCCATCCATACCTGTTACAAATAGATCATCTACATACAATAGGAGTATCACTGGGTTACCATCTTCAAACTTGTAGTAAATGTTGGAATCTTCTTTACTTTTGGTAAAGCCCAAATTGGATAGAAATCTATCAATTATGTCGTACCATGTCCTGGGTGCCTGTTTCAAACCGTACAGGGATTTCTTCAATTTACACACATGAGTCTCCCTCTCTCATGTGTCTCAAACCCGAGTGGCTGCTCCACATACACTTCCTCTTCTACTACACCATTCAAGAAGGCAGTCTTGAAATCCATTTGGTGTATCTTCCATTTCATCATTGCAGCTAGAGCAAGTACTGATCTGATGGAAGTGTCTCTGGCTACAAGTGCAAAAGTTTCTTCATAAAGTATTCCTTCTTTCTGGGAGAAGACACGAGCCACAAATATTGCTTTATATTTCTCTATGCTTCCATCTGTAGCATGCTTGATCTTGTAGATCCATTTGGAAGTTACAATAGACTTCCCCTCTGGTCTAGGGACAACATCCCAGACATCATTCTTCATGATCAATTGATACTCTTAGATCATGGCATCCTTCCATTCTTTCCTTTCTCCCACTTCTTCATAGTTGGAAGGTTCTTTATCGATGAAGTCACATAATAAGGCTACATAACTAGAGCAGGACCTGGTTCTTTTCCTTTCTTTGTGATTTTCTTCTAGAGCCCCATATCTTTCTGCACCTTGGATAGCTTCTCGTACCCAAGAAAGTTTCCTCTTGTGAGGATTCTTCTCCTAAGGTGGATCTATAGGTTCTTGAGGTTCTTCTATTTCTCGATCTTCTTCTTGAATTTCTTCATTCATGGTTGTGTCATGAATTCTGGGTACTTCTGTTTCTTCAGGTTCTTCAGCAGGTCTCTTTCTGGATTTGTTGTAAGACGAGTCTTCATCAAATGTTACGTCCCTGCTGATGTTGATCTTCTTGAATCCTGGGAAGTATATTCTATAAGCCTTCGAGATTTCAGAGTATCCCACAAATATACCCTTCCTTCCTGAAGGATCTAACTTTGTCCTCTTTTCTTTTGGAATGTGTATGTAAACTGGACAGCCGAATATTTTGAGATGGTTGACTTCTGGTTTCTTTTAGGAAAAGACTTCTTCAGGTGTCTTGTTCTCAAGTACTCTTTGTGGAGTACAGTTCTGTACATACACCGCTTTTCTGGAAGCTTCTTCCCATAGATCAATGGGAAGATCTTGATCATGAAGCATGGCCCTTGCAGCTTCCATGATTGTTCTATTCTTTCTTTCTACAACCCCATTCTATTGTGGATTATATAGAGTAGTTAACTCCCTCTTAATCCCTGAATATTTTCATAATTATTTGAATTCATTTGATGTGAATTCTCTGCCATTATCTGATTGAAAGGTCTTGATATTATTTTTTGTATGGTTCTCGATCAAGGATTTGAATTCCTTGAACTTGCTGAATACTTCATCTTTGTTCTTTAAGAAGTATATCCATGTATTCCCAGAAAAATCATCAATAAAAGAAACATAGTATACATACCAGCTTAATGAACTAGATGACATCAGACCACATACATCGAAGTGGATGATTTCCAAGATTCCTTTTTCCTTTCTATCGCTACTTGGAAATGTCTTCTTTGTATTCTTTCCTTTCATACATCCTTTGTAGACACTGTCATGTTTTGTCTAAATTTTTGGAAGTCCTTCAACAGCTTTTCTTGCAAGTGGTAGTGCTATGTAGTGCACATGTGCAAGCCTTATATTCCAAATTCCATTTGGCTCTACTAAGTCATGGACCAAGGCTTGTTCTAGATGGCCCTTTAATTTGTATAGACCTCCTTCTTGTTCCCCAATCACTACTAGATCATCAATAGTATTTCCCTTTAGCCACATGAGAACTTGGCCATCTACAAATGCAACCCTCATGCCTTTTGCATCTAATGAAAATATGGAGAGGAGTTTCTTCTTTAGTCCTGGTACAAACAAAAAATCCTTCATCTTCATAGAATTTCCAGAGTATAGCTTATAGGAGGATTCCCCGCTACCTTTTATTGGATACTGGTAGTCATCTCCAAGTTTCACCTTGTGGGGTGATTCATGTTTTGATAGTTTCATAAAGGATTCTTTGAATCTCATCCTATGTTTAGAAGCCGCATTGTCTATAAGCCAATCATTGCTTCCATGTGTGATGTTTCCCATGAGAGCAAAAATCAAAACATATTCTTCATCACTTGAAGAATCATCACTTTCTTGCTTGATTCTCTTTGTGGAAGGTTCATCATCTTTTGCAGCATGAGCATGATGTCTTCTCTTGTTTCATTTATTCTTGAGAGAGCCATTTTTGTTCTTAGGACAATCTCTAGCATATTATCCTCTTTCATCAAATGTAAAGCATTTGAATTTCGGTAGATTCTTATTAGATCTTATAGGATGAAAGTGCTTACCTTGGTGATGATTTGTTTTTCTCTTCTTAGATTGTACTGTGAGAGCTTGATCTTCACTTCCCATCTTTTCTTCTCGAGCTGCTATTCGAGATTCTTCTAGTGAGCATTCTTCCCATAGTCTACTGAACTTGACTAGCTTCTTTCTGGCACAGATCCCTTGAATAAAAGAGTCTCATGTCCTAGGGAGACCATTCAAGGTGGTCATCACAATTTCTGCATTCTCTACTTCTTCATCCACTACTTCAAGGTGTTCCTTGATCTGAGAGACCCTTGTAAAGTAAGACTGGATGGTTTCTGCATTCTAGATCTTTACATTCTTCAATTGGTTTCTCAGAGACATCTTCTAGTTTATGTTCTTTCCTTCAAACAGTTTGGTCAGGGAATCAAACATAGCTTTAGGTGTCTTTAGGGAGGACACCTGTGGTATGAGGTGATCCTTGATTGAATCAGCAATAATCCTCTTAGCCATGACTAATTTATTTTTGTGTAAGGCCTTAGCCTCATCTCCCTCTGGAACTGAAACCTCTTCATTGATGTAAGAGTCCAACTCATTTTCTTCCAGGACCAGGGAGATCCTATACTTCCAGGCTCATAATTTATTAGCTCCCTAAATATTTTCATCAAGCTTGGTATGATGAGATATATTAATAGAGAACCTCAAATGGAAATGCAAAATATTTAGATCTTACCAGGTCAAGATGTCGGAACTGGATCTGGAGCTGACTTTTTGCATAGCTGGTTCAAGAGCAAATTAGGGTTTGAATTTCTTGAAGTTCCGTTGAACCAAAAACTCTGATCTTGATCTCTAAACTTTGATTTTGAGGAGAAGATCAATCTAGGCCTGGGATTACTCAAAAATTCCACTTCTGTGGAAATCCCTAATTTCCGACAGCAGTGTCGGGTCGAAAACTGAAAATGCTCAGAATCAGATTCTGCTTCGACAGAAAGATGTGCCCTAGAGAGGAGAGTCAGCCCAACCTTCTTTTGCTGAAAATATGTGGAGAG
>LPNX010438398.1:0-11705 GCA_001517045.1 Pseudotsuga menziesii
GTTGATGCCCGTCATCAACGTTGATGCCCGTGATCAACGTTGATGCCCGGCATCAACGTTGATGCCCGACATCAACGTTGATGCACCTTGGGATCAACGTTGATGCCGGGCGCATCAACGTTGATGCCCGGCATCGACGGCATAAACATTGATGCACTCGACATCAACGCTGATGCCCGGTATCAACGTTGATGCGCCTGGCATCAACGTTGATGCCCGGCATCAACGTTGATGCCCGCCATCAACGTTGGCACCCATCATCAACGTTGATTCACGGCATCAACGTTGATGCTGTTGATGCCGGGCATCAACGTTGATGCCGGGAATCAACGTTGATCCCAAGGCGCATCAACGTTGATGTCGGGCATCAACGTTGATCCCAAGGCGCATCAACGTTGATGTCGGGCATCAACGTTGATGCTGAGCATCAACGTTGATGCTGGGCATCAACGTTGATGTTGGGCATCAACGTTGATGCCGGGCGCATGAACGTTGATGCTGGGCATCAACATTGATGCCCCAACGTTGATGCCGGTAAACAACGTTGATGCCAGGCATCAACGTTGATGCCCAGCATCAACGTTGATGTCGTTGATGCCGGGCATCAACGTTGATGCGCCCGGCATCAACGTTGATGCTCGGCATCAACGTTGATCCCAAGGCGCATCAACGTTGATGTCGGGCATCAACGTTGATGCCGAGCATCAACGTTGATGCCGAGCGCATCAACGTTGATTCCCGTCATCAACGTTGATGCGCCCGCATCAACGTTGATTCCGGGCATCAACGTTGATGCTCGGCATCAACGTTGATGCCAGGCGCATCAACGTTGATGCCCGGCATCAACGTTGATGCGCCCATTGATGCTGGGCGCATCAACGTTGATGCTGGGCACATCAACGTTGATGCCGGGAAACAATGTTGATGCCGGGCATCGAGGGCCGAGAGCATGTTTTTACATGCATAAGTTCACATTCGATATCATTTAAATGATCATAATTTTATCATTTAAATGATTATTTTTCGATTTTGTGAATTACATAAACCATGGGCTGTAATACCATGGTCCTCTTATTCCGGTGGCATTCTTCAACCAGCTTGTGCACTATAAAAAGGCACTCATGTACACAAGATTTTTGTATCACTGATGAGTCCCCTATGGGGGACGAAACTAGTTTGATTAATAAAATTTTGGTGTCTTGGCATATTATGTTCATCTTTCACATAATATGTTTTGTCCTTTTTATTCATTTTTGCAAAATTCTCATTTTGTAAATTTGTCAAAAGAGCTAAGTGCACATTATTCTTTCACTCGGGACCACTCGCCTTAACACATTTTAGTCTAAAGATACATATGAGTACTTTGATGTTGCTGATTCCATTTGGTGGGAGTCTTTTTTCATAGAGCAGAGTGACATAATTTCAAACTCTACAAATGGAGATATATTTTTGAAGACTCCATTTGCTTGGCCACATAGTTTATCAAATGAAAACGAGGTAACAAATGTTGAACCTCGAGCTGTTGAGTTTTCTCAAGTAGAGGAAAGAGAAATGTATATTGGCTCTAGAAGATCATCCGCAAAGCGTCGAGAGATGGAAGACCTTTACAGGGGCTCAGTACAAGATATCAAGGAGGGTTGCATGATTGTTGTTTTGGCTACAGATGATCCACGTCAATATCCATTCTGGATTGCAAAAGATATGAAGGTCAATAAAGAAAATGAAGAAGTAGTATCAGTAGAAGTACATTGCTATGCAACAGATACACACCCATTTGATGGTGTGTACAAGGCATAGATGGTGGTTGAGAAAAAGGTTTGCAGAAAGAGAAACAGAAAGGGTCAAAAAATAAATCGCCGCCGCATTGACATCTTGAAATTAGAGGAAGTTGATATACTTGTTTATGATTTCAAGTTGACAAAGAAAGACACTCTCCGCTCCAAGACTATAGAGATTATCAAGAGGTTGCTGCCACAGCCAGAAGTTGCAAGATGGGAGTCTGTTAAACCAAGCCGTAGATCCCGAAGGAATATGACATCTGAAATGATGGGCATAGATGTAGACTCAGATGGTGCGCCTATTGATAATAGAGAAGAGTATGGGTCATCTACATCTTCATCAAGTCCTTCATCTGCAGAAAATGTAGATTCTGATGGGGTGTCAGAATCCATGGATGAATTTGAAGAAGCAGTGTAGATGCTTTTTATTAGTATGATTTTTTTAATTGAAACTCTACAGGAGTTTTTGATGATGGGGTGTCATAATCCATGGATGAATTTGAAGAGGCAGTTAGATGATTTTTACTAGTATGATTTGTTTAATTGAAACTCTAGAGGAGTTTTTGAATATTTATATGAACCATTTGTTCTTGTATAGTCTAATATATTATCTCATTATGAATCACATCATAATTTCTTTGTTTCTATATGGTTATAATGGTGAAATTATTAGAGAAATTTGTTTTTTCTTTAATATGCAATTTTCCAGAAAGTTGTAATTTATCTCTTCAAGAATTTTTCTTTTTTTCCAATTTAAGGTTGATTTTAAAGTTTTGTTAAACAACAATATGGGATGTTTAGTCCATGGCTCTATTTTTTACCTTAAAAAAAAAACGTGTATACTGGTATCAACACTTTTCTATTTGGGGGGTGTTTTTGGTGTTTTTTTGCAAAAATCATCATTTTTATGGGTAGAGTTCTCGTTCATAGTATATAGTTCTCGTTTCATAGTATAAGTGGTTAGGAGTATTTGGTTGAGGAAGAGGCCAAATTGTATGTTATAATTGTGGGAATCTAGCACATTTTTCCCAAGATTTTCAAATTCCTACGAAAAATTGTACATATTGTAAACCATTTGATCACACTGTTGAACATTGTCCACAACTTATTGCGAAATGGAAGGATAAAACCGTCGTTAATCCCAACCTACTGCAAAATCCAAAACCAAATCCCAATCCGAATATTCAAATGATTTATGTCGAACACAAACAAAAACCCACATTTCTATAGTCACAAGAGGAGGTGCTGCGACGGGAGCGGACCAAAATACATAACAAGGACAACTGCAAGTGAGACCTACAGCACTCAAGAGAGATCCACTAGATGTCCAACAAGAGAAAGAAGTCTTCTTGAAGTTGCGACAAGAATTTGTTAATACCAATCAACCGTCGACATCTGGACAAGTTAGAGCTATGCTTGAGCACTTTGAACAACTAATCAGGAAGCCACCTATCAAAAATGTTAGTAAGCTTGAAGAATTTTTCAATTTTTTTTTACCACTAATCCATGATAAAGATGTTTTCACAGAAATGACAACACTCATAGAAGAAACTGTCGAATATCTGTGACCTAAAAAAAGATTTAATCATATTGGGAGAAAAATGAAGATGTGCTCAGAACTGTGAATGACTGTGCATATAGGAGATTATGATATGGACTATATAATATTAGATTTGGGATCCTATGTCAATATATTAACAGGAAATATATGGGACAGCATGAATAAGCCACGACTGGTCTGGAATCCTATTCAACTAAGGCTTGCAAACTAGTCGAAGGTTCTAGCAATTGGTAGACCCAAGTACCTGTCGAATTTGAAGGCTTGAGAACATATGTCGACCTCAAATTTATTGACATTATCGATGACACAAACCCATATCCTACACTTCTAGGAATTGTTTGGGAAATAAACAACTAAACTATTATAAACATCAAGAAAACGATCTTGTCTTTCAAAGATTCTGAAATAAGAGTGGTTACACCAATCGATCCACTTGAAGGACAACGATATGTCGAACATGCACATAGCGAAGGGAAATACAATTATCTGGACCAGCTGGACAACATCATGTCTTCGGAGGAAGACTATATTAACCCAACAACTGATGGAAACCTGAGTTGGCGAAGTGTAAGCTTGTGTACATCCGACTCAGGCGATGCTCTGGAAAATTGGCATAACAAGATACATGAAGTCTCCATTTGAAGATGTGCACGAATCACAAGAGTTTTCTGAAGGGTAGGATCCTAAGAAAGTGTGCTTCCTACATATGAAGGATTTCCTAACCTTGAATCTTTTTTGGTAGAATTTGAAGAAAAAAGTCATAGAATCACAATGATTGTTCACTTTGGATTATGTGTTCAAAGCTACGCCTGCCATATGCTGGGGTAGACATAAAAAATATATCTTCGAATGGGTGTAATGTAGGAAATTAATGGATATCAGATTCAGAGAAGAGATCAATTATCCTGATCATAAATACACAGGATTGACAGATCTTGGAAAACATATTGAGCATTGTCGAGGTATTTGGAAAGAATATTCGCGACAAGAATGCGTTCATCAATTCATCCACATTCTGGAAATGGTTTCAAGAAGTTGGTACACATCATATGAGTTGTGACGAGGAACCATTGAATGGGAAATATTAGCTGTAATATTTACCCAGACATTTGAATTTGTAAGCGAACACCCAACAGTGGATGCTCTGTTACAAGTCATAATGGAAAACATCATTGAATAAATAACGGTTACAGACACGAACTTCCATCAATGCAACATGGCTACAAATAGTTGGATTCATTTCTATAATATCATGAAAAATATGAGCGATAATGACCCATTTTCCATAATCTCCATGTGTCATAAGGGACGTGACACGTGGAAAGAGTCTGCATGTATGAAAATACATGGTACCCTGTTCGATATGACATAAAAAAATTGAAAGAAGGAAGGTTTCTATACTGATTTTGCATTACATTGTGAGAAGGAAAATCAAGTCACAAGCAATGCAATAATAGGCTGGGAGAGCTTAAAAGAAAAGAGGAATTTTCCAATGAAATCACACCATCATAAAGCGGTGCCACGATTGGAACAATAATTAAGTAAAAGTAGTGACATGATACTTGTCAGTTATTAATTTCAAAATATCGATAAAATCAAGTGGCATACCTTGGGACCATGTCCACCATAAATAACAATAATCATTTATATTAATTTGATCTAAGTGATGACGTGCCAAAATTTTTGCTTTAATAACCACAGGGTCTTCACTTAGTGAAACCATGTCATAACGCCTTAGTTCATGGGATATTAAACAAGACCCCTAGTTTCACTACATATTGATAATTAATTACAAAAATCCTTTTGTTGAGTCCCCCTCCCAAAACATATTTTGAATTAAAAAATCCCTATTTTTATAATATATTCCTTATTTTTACCAGAAACCCCTTTTTATATCCCTAATACTTATAAACCCACCCTTCCCTATTCCTCGCCCCCAAATACCTACAATATATTGACCTTATTTTTCACAATTAAAAAACCCCCTTTATGAATGAACGTGATAAGACATTGCTCAACAAGGTGAATCCCCCATGTTAATAACCCACACTACTACCCCAGGGCATTCGAAATATGGAGTACCTTCTAACTACAGGTTGCTCTTGTGAAAGACAAATGTCGATGATTTGAATTTTAGGGGGAATATGGTCTAAATTCAGATATATGAGTCATAAAAGCATTTAATGAGAGGCCACGCGCTCTCATTCATCATAAAATCATTCAATAAAGAGACCACCCTCTCTCATCCATGCTAATTAACAACTCATGGTTTTGTTCCATGGTATGGCTTCAAGGCACATTGTACCTTTCTCATCCATGGTATTTCACAACCCATGGTTTTGACCCATGGTATTTCCAAAGGAACATTGTAATAATGTTATAAAAAGGCTCTATTCCTTTCCAATAAAGCATTCAAGGATTTTTGACATCCTCCACTTCTCTTATTCTATTGCGTTATTGGGTACCTAGTTCTGAGTGTCTTTCTTAGTATGGTTTGAGAGGTGAGGCTCAAAGAACTCTCTTTGAGCCTCACCCCTCCATGTGGGCTATTTAATCTATGTATGTTACTCTATGCATAAAATGTTAACAATTTTTCAGCTTTAATATCCTCCTCTCTCGGCATCCAAGCCTTTAGGATGTCAGCCACCAAGATATGGATCAATGGTATCAAAGTAGGTACGCTCTCCATGGGAATGAGGGTTTGAGCATAATTCGGGTTCAAAGATCTGCAAAGATTTTCAGCCTCCTTTTGGCACACTCAAAGTCCATTGCTGGGCCATACACTATAAGCATCACAATTGGTCCTCAGGAAATAGAGGATATCTAAGTTTCAAGAGGAAGTTTCATGATCTCTACAACATCTAATTTTTCTCTACAAACCCTTGCCATCCTTTGTGGTCCTCTACAAACTTCAAATATATGTTACAACTTGCACATATATTTTTAGAGGCCCTTCCATATCTCATTGGAAATATATTTTTGTCATCTAAAATGGGTATTTTTCGGTTTCTCATTTACCTTCCTGGTTTGTGAGATATACATGTTTGAAGCAACACATGTTTGTACATAGTGCGAACTCACATGCAGAAATTGCAAACAAGTACCACATACTCCAAAAAAATCTCATATGTTCTTCCATATATCATTTGATAGATACTTTTGTCATCTAAAATGGGTATTTTTTGGTTTTTTATTTACCTTCCTGGTTTGTGAGATATGTTTGTTTGAAGCAACCTATGTCTGTACACAGTGTGACATCACGTATAGAAAATTCAAACGAGTACCACAGGATCTACTAAACATATCAGAGGCTCTACCATAGCTCATGGGAAGTATATTTTTGTTAGCTAAAATGGGTATTTCACAGTTTTTCATTTGGATCCTTGGTTTGAGAGATATCATCGATTGAAGCAACATGTGTCTGGAAAACCAGTGCACCCGTGTCCCTTGAGTTTTGGAAACCATTTTCTCACTCCTTGGGTCACCACAAAGAAATTATTTTATATGGATGGAAAGGTCTCTTCAATATCTCAAATGGGTCTTCGACAGAATTCAATTTCATCACCTTCATCAAAATATATGAATGGATTTGCAACGAGATATCAACTTCACCAAAGACCATTTTTTTTACTTTTATGAAATCCTATTCTAATCATGGTTACGGGTTAACCACACAAAACCCATGGTTATGGGTTAACCACATAAAACCCACGATTATGGTTGGGGTTCAACCACACAAAAACCACAGTTATGGTTATGGTTCAACCACACAAAACCCATGGTTAGGGGTCAACCACACAAAACCCACAATTATGGTTATGGGTCAACCACACAAAACCCATGGTTATGGGTTAACCACACAAAACCCTTCTCTTCATTGGAAATTGACACATTGTAATCATGGGTATATTTTTAGTATGAAATGATGGGGACCATCATTTTCTAAGGGGGGAAGAATGATCCAAATTTTAGGGGGAATATGGTCTACATTCGGATATATGAGTCATAAAAGAATTTAATGAGAGGCCACACACTTTCAGTCATCATAAAAACATTCAATGGAGAGACCACCCTCTCTCATTCATGGCAATTAACAACTCATGGTTTTGTTCCATGGTATGGCTTCAAGGTACATTGTACCTCTCTCATCTGTGGTATTTCACAACCCATGGTATTTCCAAAGGCACATTGTAATAATGTTATAAAAAGGCTCTATGCCTTCCCAATAAAGAATTCAAGGATTTTTGACATCCTCCATTTCTCTTATTCTATTGCGTTATTGGGTACCTGGTTCTGAGTGTCTTTCTTAGTATGGTTTGAGAGGTGAGGCTCAAATAACTCTCTTTGAGCCTCACCCCTCCATGTGGGCTATTTACTCTATGTATGTTACTCTATGCATCAAATGTTAACAATTTTGCAGCTTTAATCTCCTCCTCTCTTGGCATCCAAGCCTTCCGGGTCTCAACCACCAAGATCTAGATCAGTCAAGAAAGATGCTACTTCATAATACGCTTTGTTACAATATTTAGAGTCATTGTGCCTCAAACACGAAAAGAGCGAGTATTGTATGAAATTGAATGAGCAGAAACCAATTTATCTCCATTACAATAGTAAGTGTTAACCCCCCTATGATACATGTCTACGCTACTCCCATGGAACGTGGTACAAGACATAGAACCCCAAGCATCCAGCCTCAGCCAGCTGCTAGCCAAGTTCCACCTTGATCTTCAGAAAAATGCAGGATATAGGAACACAAATCGCTATCAGTTCCTAACGGGAAGCAACCAATGAAGAAGCCGAGGAAGGAAAAAGTTACAACAACTCCACAATGCTAGGAAGAGCAAGAGGACTTAGAAACCAGGAATTTAATGCCACCCTACTTTCTACCAAGGAAGACGGATGCACCACCAGTTAGAATCCCCATCAAGATCTATTCTACACTAGTAGTGCCTAAAAAACTGAAAGGTATGAAAGTGCTACAGGATATCCTGCTTCAATAGTGAAACTACCGTTTGAAGATTCAGACACTAGTAAACTCAACACCCTTGATAAGAATAATTATATGGAGTTGGTCAAAGATAAACCAGAATCACCGAACCGGTTTGTTCCAATGTAATGGGAAAACATAATCAAACAGTCGGGGATACTGTCACTCCTCTTTATGTCGTACTTTGGCCAGACCACAGAAGTGGACAGTTATGTAAAGCAGTTATTGGTATTTTTTCATGTAGGTTTCCTATGGTTATACAAACCATATTCGGTTAATGTCGACCTAATCTCAGCAATGACAGCACTACTGAGAGTTGGGTGGGACCCAATATCAACCTTCGAGAAGGAAAGGCACCAAGCCCATATTGCAAAGGTCACAGAAAAATATTCCCTGGTCAGCTCTCGTAAAGAGTTCTTAATATCATCCATCAATGACCCCGCTACTTGTATGACAGCAACTATTAACACACAAACTGTTGTGTGTCTCGTGACCGAAGAAATGTACAACAGGAATAGCAATGTTGGATGCACTCTTTGTAGAAAGAGTTCAAATCAATCTGTCTCAATTTTTTCTTAACGAATTGTTACAAGATGCCGCTTTAGAATAGGAAGAAGGTGCTCCTTTCCATTATGCTTGGTTGTTAGTTTTAATCTCATTTACAGTGTGGTCTGAGCCAACAAATTATCAGCTGGTAGACTTACCCGTCCTCTGTAGAGGAGTGAGATACCCGAACTTGTGGTTCTCGCACGACAAAGACCAACAACTGAGTAGCAATAGGGAATTATTTGTCTAGACTGAAGATTTAAGGAATTTGGTAAAGCAGTAGGTAAGACTTAGTGCAACTACGATGTTCAAATTTCAAAATACTGTCAATTTTCAATTAGGACCACACTATGTTTACATCCAACCATGACGAGACCCCAAAGGATAGTGGTTTACAACACAATATGTGCTCACAGAAGAAGATTTAGAGACCATTATCAATGATTGGCCATAAAAATGGAAACATTAGGGATCACTACTTCTGGGAGAGAATAATAACCAACAAAGAGACACCACTCAGCCTAATCAACCTCAGAATGAGCCACTGCTAGAGAACCAATAGAAGGAAGCGTAGAATGAAGAAGTGCAAAGAGAACCTCCGTGCAAGACAAAAAAGGATGACAATGAATCCAATAATTCTTGAATGGATGATGAAGAAGTCACAGTCTTAGCCAAAACCCTCCAAAAAGATTCCCAAATGAGTTTCAATGAATTTGGAAGGAAAGAAACTCAATTTATTAGTACTATCATAGACAAGCTAACTAAATTGGGGAGAACAATTGAAGAAGTTAAAACTGTAGTAGATCATGCACTGCAGGTACCTCCATCACAGGATGAACCTGGCCTGTCAGAAGCACAAGAATACCTGTGAACCAGAAAATATCACCCTAACAAAGTACAACTAAGAAGAGACGTGTTGGAATTAAAAACCTCGGATCCCAGCGAGATGGACAGAACCACTAGTAAGATTTTTTTTTATTCCTCAAAGATGCAATTGAAGGATTTGCACGCATAACAGAAAGAAGCAGTTGCAAAGATTCGAGTAAGAGGAAATTCCATTGAAAAGTAGGCGAAGCACTCAGAAAAGGATATCAATTAAATCAAGGAAAAAATGGAAAGAATGATACAAGAAGAAAGAAAAGAAGAATAAAGAAAAAGCTAAAAAATGTCATTAATCTTGTTTGTTGGACTCTCAATGATGTTGAAATGTCACAATATGTCCCATTAGAAGATAAGGTCCTCTGGGTAGGAAAGATAGTATTTGACCCTAAGAAAAAAGTAACTCAGTTATAGGAGAAAAGGTGACCCAACACACCCGTATATGTGCTAGAACGCAGAAGGGATGCAGCCACTCATGCTGTGAAAGGAATAGAAGAGGCCAAGAAAATGTGTGCTAAGGTTGTGGACCAAGTCTCCCAGACTTGGGAATCTATAATGGACGACGAGCTATCAGACAATATTGAAAGTGAGATCACTGCGTTTGAAGAAAATATAATGTAGATAAGAAACGAGACGAAACAACTACCCTTGGAGTGGAAAACAATTAAGGAAGCAGAGATGTGGAAATTACAACAACAAATGATTATGCAATGCACCTAGCAACAACAACACAAAGAAAAGGTAGAGTAATTGCAAGAAGAAGCATAAAGAGTTACAGGTTTAATTCATCCTGTAGACCACAAGGTTCCTGAATTAGCGACATATTTAGAAAGAGTGATGTCGAAACAACTCAATTCCGACCTGGTGGAGAACGTGCAGAAAATAGAAGAAGAAGTGCTCATGGAGAAAGAAGAGTTTCTGAAAATCGTGGATGATTTTCAGGACAAATTCAACACAAGTCAGTCCATGGAGGAATAGTTTGTGTGTCTCGAGATGAGCCACAGGTGAATGTTGGGGGCTTGTTGGGCCTCGGGACAGCAGGGCAGAATTCATGTATAATTCTGTCTAAGTATGGAGAAGAACATAAAGGAGAAGAGGAAGGAGTTACAATAGAGGAAGGAGCATCAAGGAAAAGGGAAGGATGATGCGATAGAAGAAGGAAATATAAGAAGAAGAAAAAGAGAAGGCGTAGGATGAGGAAGGTACACCAAATGAGTAAGCCACGATAGAAGGACAAAACAAGATACAATATTACATGGAAAAATATCAGCAGAAGCAAGCATGTAAATATGTGTAATGATAGAAAAATGGTAGGAAGGCATAAGACTGAGAAAGTGACAGTACTTAATCATTGTGGGTATGAGCTCGATTGGATATGGTGGAAACCACACGCATGAAGGCATCTTTGTAATTCATTCTGATATTTCTTTTTATTATGTGTTACTAGAATAGGAAAGATAGCCTGTTGGCTAAAGATAGTAAGTCAGTTGGGATAGCGACTGAAGAGGAGTCTATAATGAGTCTGTTAGAGTCTATATCATGTCAGTATTGAGTCCGTAACAAGAACGTATGGGATATATATTGATTATATAATGGGGATATAAAAGACGAAACCCAAGTTGTATATGGTTTAGCCGGTTTTAGTTGATTAGATGATACAACATTTTTGAGTAATCTCTAGACTCTTGGAAAAGACGCTGGAGTTAGACTTGAGATAGGCAGTTTTGGTTAATGACTTTGGATTGCTGCATGCATCAGAGTAGTGGTTCTACAGCTAAGTGCAGATCAATAGTAGGAGTAGAGTGGAAAGAGAAAGAGAGAATATCAGAGAGCATGAAAGGGAGGAAAAGTCTATAAATATAGAAGAGAATATCTCGAATAGATTCTACAGATTCATGCACAGAAAAAAGGTTCATTTATCTCCTCATGTCAGATGAAGAGCACCTTGTGGTTT